>JBBPKN010000794.1:0-28521 GCA_038089275.1 Pulveroboletus cf. rosaemariae | reverse complement strand
TGCTTCATTATTGCATGCAGGAAGGAGAACATCATCCTTGGATACCCATGGCTTCAGGCCACAAACCCCACCATTGACTGGATGGCAAACATGCTCACCATTTCAGATCCTCCCTCCAATGATATTACCTATCACATTAACTCTGTCCATAAATCATGATTTGATGAACTCCTTGAAGATATCATTGTCTCTCATGATGAACTCTTGGTCTGCTATCTGGAATATGTCACCCCAGAGCAATCCATTAATGATTCACTCTATAACTGCCACTTTAGCAGGATCTTAGATCACTGCTCCTCCTATCTCCCTGAGATCACCATCACTCAGCTCACCACATCCACTGAGCTAGCCATTGAGGCCAAAAAGATCAAACCCAAGACAACCCTTCTCCCCAAATACTCTCAGTTTGCATTGGTATTCTCCAATACTCCAAAAACTCTTGATTACCTTCCACCCTTTTACCCTTATGACCATGAAATAAATCTGAAGGATGTGTTCATCCTGAAGATCAGTAAGGTTTACCCTTATCCTCTCCTGAGCAACAGGCCACAGAAGCATTTCTTGAAGAAAACCTTTGGGCTGGGAAGATCCATCCATCCAAATCCCCTCAAGCATTGTCCTTCTTCTTTGTTAAGAAAAAGGACAGTAAACTCCACCCCTGTCAAGACTACAGGTATCTTAACAAGCACACTGTTTGTGATGCCTACCCTCTTTCCCTCATTTCTGACCTTATTGACAAGCTCTAAGACACTCAACTTTTTACTAAGTTTGATATCCACTGGGGCTACAACAATGTCTGTATTCAAGATGGACACCAATGGAAAGCTGCCTTTATTACACATAAAGGGCTCTTTGAACCCATGGTGATGTTCTTTGATCTAAATAACTTACCTGCCACTTTTCAGCAATTCATGAATGATTTGTTCCAAGATATGATTGCTGAGGGATGGCTCATCATCTACATGAACGACCTCCTTATCTCCTCCCCTGATGCTAACACCCATCAGGAACATACCTCCCATGTCCTCCAACAGATGATGGAACTTGACCTCCACCTCAAACTGGAGAAATGTACCTTCACTGTTCCCCAAGTTGAATATCTTGGGATGATCATTTGTCCAGGTAAGCTTGCCATGGACCCCATCAAACTCACTGGTATTTTCCAGTGGCCCACTCCCTCTAAAGTCAAGGATGTCCATTCTTTCCTTGGCTTCACTAACTTCTATAGGCGATTCATTCCCAACTACTCCACTATTGCCTGTCCTCTCCTCAACCTTACCAAGAAATCTATGGCATGGTCTTGGTCACCTGCCACTCAGAAAGCCTTCAATTCCCTCAAAGCTATCTTCCTCTCCCAGCCAGTATTGCAAATGCCAGATCTTGCTTGACCTTTTGCCATTGCCACAGATGCTTCTGCTTATGCATCTGGTGGTATCCTCCTTTAAACTGATGTGAATGGGGATTGGCACCCCTGTTCTTACCTCTCCCAAATCTTTTTCACTGCTGAACAGAATTATGACATCTATGATTGCAAACTCCTCAGTCATCTGCGCCCTCAAAGCCTGGAGACAATACCTTCTTGGCTCTTCTACTCCTGTTCAGGTTTTCACTGACCACAAAAACCTGACCTATTTTAAATCTCCTCAGCAGCTCAACCACCGCCAAGCTCACTGGCTTCTCAATATTGCCAATTTCGACTTGCAACTCTCCCACATTGCCAGTACCTCCCTTGCTGGGCCAGATGCCCTCTCACATCATCCCAATCTTTGTCCTGACACTTCACAGAATAACCAGGAAGTTACTCTTCTTCTGCCTGACCTCTTTGTTAACCTTATTGATGCTAACCTCTCTGCACATATCAAAAAGCATCAACAAGGGGACCCCCTCCACCTCTCCATCCTGCAGAAACAGGATGCCTCTGCAGATGAGAAATTCCTGTGCTCCTGCACCTCTGATTGGAAGGAGATTGACAGTCTGCTTACTTACTGCAACTGTGTCTTTATTCCTTTCTCCATTAACCTCTGTCATGCCATTCTTCACCATTGTCATGACCACCCCTCTGCCAGCTACCCCGGCTATCTCAAAACCTGACAACTCATCTCCACTGAGTTTTGGTGGCCCAGTCTTGCCTTCTTTGTCCACAACTACATTGCTGGTTGCCCCATTTGCCAACAGAATAAGGCAAACACTCATTCTTCTCACCCCACTTTCTCCCACATTTGCTCCACTGCCACTTGCCCCTTCCAACAGATCTCTTGTGATCTCATCACCGATCTCCCTCCATCCTCTGACTTCAATGCCTTGTTGGTCATGGTCGACCATGAGCTTACAAAGGGGGTAATTCTTTGCCCCACCAAGAAATCCATTACTGCAGAGGGTATCACCACCCTTTTTTTCCACAAAGTCTACCTCTGATATGGTCTTTATAACAAGATCATCTCCAATCAAGGCCCTCAATTTGCCTCAGCCTTTGCCAAGGAACTTGGAAAACTCCTTGAGTATAATTTATCTCTCTTCACTGTGTACCATCCTCAATCTGATGGTGAAACTGAATAAGTTAACCAGGAGATTGAGACATACATCCACATTTACTGTGGCTCCAACCCCACCAGATGGGCTGACTCCATCACCCATGCCAAATTTGTTCATAATTGCCACCTCCACTCTGTCACAGGGCAATTTCTGTTCTATCTTATGATGGAATATGAATCCTGTGCTCTTCCTTCTATAATTGATGAATCACTGATGCCTGCTATTGCTGACTGCACTAAGGCACTCCTCACTGCTCATGATGAAGCACTTGCTGCTCATAATCTAGCCTGCCAGACTATGGCATCACATATTTACTCCACCTTTTCTTCATTTATCAAGGGAGATAAGGTATGATTAGAAGCCCATAATTTGAAATGGGCAATCATTCACCTGAAACTATCTCCTAAATGGGAAGGACCCTTTACCATCACAAAAGTCCTTTCCCCAATCACCTATCACCTCCATCTTCTATCCACATGAAAGATTTACCCCATTTTCCATGTGTTGTTGTTATTACCCTATCATGAAAATGACATTCATGGAAAGAACTTCCCTGCTCCACCCCCAGACCTTATAGAAGGTGAGGAGGAATATGAATTGGAGCAGATATTAAAACATTGAGGCCTTCCAGGTAACCATTAGTTTCTGATCCACTGGAAGGGATACTTGGCAGAAGATGACTCCTGGGAACCAGAATGGAACCTGAAATGTTCCAAGTCCACTTTAGATGAGTATAAACTCCTCTACCCTCACCACTTTCCCCCATCTGATCCTCTTTCTTCTTACTTCACTAAGAAGTTCAACTGCCACTAACAAATAACAATAACTTTCACCATTGACCAAGGCTTTCATTCCTGAAACACCCCTCTTGACACTCCTTCCCAGTCCATGTCCACACTTCCCACAGTGAAAGTCCCTGTTGAGCCTTCTCTCCTTTCTTCTCCATCCTCTTTCTCCAATACTCAATTTTTGTTACACTAGGCCCAGGTAGGGACAGGCATAGACCTTGCTGTGAAAGAAGAGGATGAAGCGAACTGAAGGTAAGCTTCAAGACAAGTGAAAGATGACAAACAAAGTGTTGTGCCTTAGAAGTACCAGCTACACTCCCAGGAGTGTGCTGAGATCAGATGCTGATGTTTCTCTGGTTAAGTGCCAGGACACAAGTAGTGATTCCAAGTATATAGATACAAGGACTAGTGGAGATGTGAGGACTGTGAGGTAATCGCAAGGTAGAAGTAGCATAAGGAGAGAGGAATCAAAAGTACACTACTTTATAGTATAGCTAATAGAGTTAAAGCGGAGATGTAATGAGTAATCATGCTGACAAATGATGAGTAAGGTGTCCATATAGAAATGGATGGAAAGAGATGGAATGATTATGAGTCAGCTGATTAAAAAATAGAAGACCTGGGCAAAGGGTGTAACAAGAGAGCAGTCTAGACAAGGCTAGAATGTGAGAAGAGTGGAATCTATAGTGACAAGTGAACAAGTGAGCACCTGAGATGCGAGAAGAGCAGAAGCTAAGACGAGGGAAAGAGAAAAAGGAGAAAGAAAAGAGGAAACATAACATTACCCCCCTGCTAGGGGTGGAAGACTCATGACACCTCAAAAGACATCATATGAGGGCCTGGGGGAGCCAGTGATGTTGGCCCAGCCAACCTCATCGATGACATTATTGTGGAAGTCATCATCAGTGTGATAGGAAGGTGGAGGGGGTAACAGAGCCATGGGAGGGCGATGGTAGGAGCCCTGGGAGCAGTGGGATCCATGGGAGCAGTGAAAGGAGTGGGAGGAACCATGAGAGGAGGTGCAGGATGAGCTACATGAGAAAGAAGAGGAGAAGGAGACAAGCAGGTCAATGATATGGCACTGAGCTGGGCAGTGAGCCTGAGTATGTCCTGGGTGCCAACAGAGGCAGTAGAGACACTGATAGGAGGGACAGTTGATGTGGATATGGCCCAGACAGCGGCAGTGGAAGCATGTTTCATGAAAGCAAGGGTAAGAAGGGGGAAGATGGCCATTACCGTGGAGACCAGTCCACCAGGCTTCAGCATGTTTGAGTGCAGCAAGCTTGTCGTCATCAAGAGAAGAGGAAGAAGCAGAGGATGTGGAAGGAGTATACCCTCTGGTGGCAGCCAACTCATGCATATAGCAGTCAAGGTCAGTGAGGAACTCACCCATGTGCATCTGATAAGTAAGGATCTCGATATTGGATAAGAGTTCCCTGTGAATCAATGTGATGAGAGCTTGGGTGAGGGATACACAAGTGTGAGGGATGCAGGCAAGGGTGGAGGCCAAGAGGGGAAGACAAAGAAGCTGCATATAGATCTGGTAGATGAGCCAGAGTGGGGAAAACATGTTGAGATGAGAGCTGATGGGGATGGTGAGACAGGAGTCCATGATGAATGTCATAACCTGATGAGAATAATCAGGAGATGGAGTGCCCTGATGGAGGGCATGGGCAGAGAGCAGCAGATCAATGCTGAGGATACCAGCAGACTGAGTGTTAATAGCAGGAGGCAGGACTGGGATGGGTGCAATGATGGCTGGACCAATGAAAATAGCAGGGGGTGAGGCTACGAAGTCCTTAGAAGGGAGCTCTGAAGTAAGAGCAGATAGGGGAGAGGAAAAAGTGTCAGTAAGGGAAGATGGAGAAGATATGAGTGAAGGCTTATCAGGGATATCAATAATCAGGAGTTGGGATGAAGATGGAGGTGGGGTGTCAAGGGGAGTGTTGCACGAATGGAACCCTTGATCAATGGTAAAGGTCAATGTTACTTGAAATGGTGGTTAGGTTTCTTGATGAGGTGAGGATGAAGAGGAGCAGATGAGGGGAAGTGGTGAGGGTAAAGGAGTTTATACTCATCCAAAGTGGACTTGGAATGGTTTAAGTTCCATTCCAGTTCCCAGGAGTTGTCTTCTGCCGAGTATCCTTTTCATTGGATCAGGAATTGACAGTTACCCAGGAGACCTTGATGTTTTAATATCCACTCCAATTCATATTTCTCCTCACCTTCTATAAGGTCTGGGGGAGGAGCAGGGAAGTTCTTTCCATGAACATCATTTTCACAATAGGGTGATAACAGTGACACATGGAAAATGGGGTGGATCTTCCATGTGGATGGAAGGTGAAGGTGATAGGTGATAGGGGAAAGGACTTCCATGATGGTGAAGGGTCCTTTCCATTTGGAAAAGAGTTTGGGGTGAACAATAGCCCATTTCAAATTGTAGGCTTTTAACCATGCCTTATCTCCTTTGGCAAATGGAGAGAAGGTGAAGCGGATGTGGGATGCCATGGTCTGGCAGGCTAGGTCATGAGCAGCAAGTGCTTCATCACAAGCAGCAAGAAGTGCCTTGGTGCAGTCAGCAACAGCAGGCATTAGTGATTTGTCAATAATAGAGGGAAGGGCACAGGGTTCATATCCCATCATGAGATAGAATGGAGATTGCCCTGTGACAGAGTGGGGGTGGCAATTGTGGACAAATTCGGCATGGGTGATGGAGTCAGCTCATCTGGTGGGATTGGAACCACAGTAGATGCAGATATATATCTCAATTTCCTGATTAACTCATTCAATTTCACCATCGGATTGAGGATGATAAGTGGTGGAGAGGAATAAATTGTACTCAAAGAGTTTTCCAAGCTCCTTAGCAAAGGCTGAGGTGAACTGAGGGCCTTGATCAGAGATGATCTTGTTGTAAAGACCATATTGGAGGTAGACTTTGTGAAAAAAGAGGGTGGCAATACCCTCAGCAGTGACAGACTTCTTGGTGGGGCAGAGAATTACCCCCTTTGTAAGCCCATGGTTGACCACGACCAGCAAGGCATCGAAGTCAGAGGAAGGAGGAAGGTTGGTGATAAGATTGCAGGAGATCTGTTGGAAGGGGCAGGTGGTGGTGGAGCAGATGGAAGAGAGAGCAGGATAAGAGGGATGAGTATTCACCTTGTTTTGTTGGCAAATGGGGCAACCAGCAACATAGTTGCAAATGAAAGAGGCAAGACCAGGCCACCAGAATTCAGTGAAGACAAGTTGGTGGGTTTTAAGATAACTGGGGTGGCCAGCAGAGGGGTGGTCATGACATCATTGAAGAATGGTGCAACAGAGATTAATGAAAGAAGGGATAAAGATGCAGTTGCAGTAAGTAAGCAAACCATTGATTTCCTTCCAATCAAAGGTGCAGAAGCAGAGGAATTTCTTGTCTGCAGAAGTATCCTGTTTCTGCAGGATGGAAAGGTGAAGGGGGTCACCTTGTTGATGCTTTTTAATGTGGGCAGAGAGGTTAGCATCAATAGGGTTAACAAAGAGTTCAGGTGGAAGGAGAGTAACTTCCTGGTTATTCTGGGAAGTGTCAGGACAAAGGTCAGGGCAACAGGAAAGGGCATCTGGCCCAGCAAGGGAAGTACCAGCAACATGAGAGAGTTGCAGGTCAAAGTTGACAATATCAAAAAGCCAGTAAGCTTGTCATTGATTAAGCTTCTGAGGGGATTTAAAATAAGTCAGGTTTTTATGGTCAGTAAAAACCTGAACAGGAGTGGATGAGCCAAGGAGGTATTGCCACCAGGCTTTGAGGGCACAGATGACCATGAGGAGTTCATGATTATATATGTTGTAATTCCACTCAGCAGTGGAAAACGTCTGGGAGAGATATGAACAGGGGTACCAATCCCCATTCATGTCAGTTTGGAGAAGAATGCCACCAGATGCATAGGCAAAAGCATCGGTGGCAATAGCAAAGGGATAGGCAAGATCCAACATCTGCAATACTGGCTGAGAGAGGAAGATAGCCTTCAGGGAGTCAAAGGCTTTCTGAGCAGTGGGGGACCAAGACCATGCCATGGATTTCTTGGTCAGATCAAGGAGAGGACAGGTGATAGTGGAGTAATTAGGGATAAATCGCCTGTAAAAGTTAGCAAAGCCAAGAAAAGAATGAACATCCTTGACTTTAGAGGGAGTAGGCCACTGGGAGATGCCAGCGAGTTTAACAGGGTTCATGGCAAGCTC
Source organism: Pulveroboletus cf. rosaemariae (assembly GCA_038089275.1). Lineage (NCBI taxonomy): Eukaryota > Fungi > Basidiomycota > Agaricomycetes > Boletales > Boletaceae > Pulveroboletus > Pulveroboletus cf. rosaemariae. The sequence goes on along the minus strand of JBBPKN010000794.1, from coordinate 20,986 downwards.
ACCAGAATGAACAATCATCCCAAGATATTCAACTTGGGGAACAGTGAAGGTGCATTTCTCCAGTTTGAGGTGGAAATCAAGTTCCATCATCCATTGAAGGACATGGGCAGTGCATTCCTGATGAGTGTCAGCATCAGGGGAAGAGATGAGGAGATCATCCATATAGATGATGAGCCATCCCTCAGTGATCATATCCCAGAACGAATCATTCATGAAACACTGGAAAATGGCAGGTGAGTTATTTAGACCAAAGAACATCACTGTTGGTTCAAAAAGCCCCTTATGGGTAATGAAGGTGGCCTTCCATTGGTGCCCGTCTCAAATATGGACATTGTTGTAGCCCCATTGGACATCAAACTTAGTAAAAAGCTGAGCATCTCGGAGCTTGTCAGTAAGATCAGAGATGAGGGGGAGAGAATAGGCATCTCGAATAGTATGCTCATTAAGATACCTATAATCTTGACAAGGGTGGAGTTTACCATCCTTTTTCTTAACAAAGAAGAAGGATGATGCTTGGGGGGATTTGGACAGATGAATCTTCCCAGCTTGAAGGTTCTCTTCAAGGAATGCTTCTGTGGCCTGTTGCTCAGGGAAGGATAAGGGGTAAACCTTACCAATCTTTGGGACAAATGTGTCCTTCAGATTGATCTCATGATCATATGGGCGAGAGGGCAGAAGATGGTTAAGGGTTTTTGGAGTATCAGAGAATACCAATGCAAACTGAGAATATTCAGGAGGAAGAGTCATCTTGGATTTGGCCTTTTTGGCCTCAATAGCAAGCTCAGTGGATATGGTAAGCTGAGCAACAGTGATCTCTGGGAGATAGGAGGAGCAGCAATCTAAGATCCTGCTAGAGTGGTGGTTATAGAGCGATTCATTGATTGACTGCTCTGGAGTGACATAGTCCAAGTAGTGGACTAAGAGTTCATCATGAGGGACGATAATATCTTTGAGAAGTCCATCAAACCATGGTTTATGGACAGAGTTGATGTGGTAGGTAGCATTGTCAGAGGGGGGGTCTGGAATGGTGAGTGTGTTAGCCATCCAGTCAATGGTGGGGTTCATGGTCCAGAGCCATGGGTATCCAAGGATAATGTTCTCCTTCCCACATGTGATGATGTAGCAGGAAACCAGGAGAATGGACTGTTCAAAGCATAGGAGGAGGTTGCAAGTTCTGGTGATCTTGCCTTTCTTATTTTCAAAGTGGTCAATGTTCCAAATAACGATTGGTTCATTGAGCTTCTTAGTGGAGAACTGGTTTTTCTTGACAAAGTCCCAGTCAATGCAGTTGATTTGTGCTCTGCTGTTGACAAGAGCATGGGTCACTATGACTTTCTTGGCATGAGTAGAGGGGGAAACTTGAATCACAATCTTCATAGATTTCTTGGAAGTGGATACAAGTACAGGTGCACAAGAGAAGGAGGGAGTACCTTGCATAGGGGAGGTACTCCATTTTAAAAACCCTGCTTTTCTGTCTTTTTCTTCTGCTCTTTCTTTACAACTATTCTTGCCACCCCATCATCAGATTCATTATTACTAACCTCCTTGATCTTTATCATCGGTTCTTCAGCAGAAACCTTCTTGACACAAGGAGTTTCCTTGGTGGTGGTGGGGGAGGAAGAAGAAGTGGGAAAATTTGGGCAGGCAGTGTTGATATGGCCAGGTTTCCGACATCTGAAACAAAGTTTATTCTTGATGCAGAAGGCTCTACCTGCTTCAGTCAGGCATCCCTTCTTTACAGCATCAACATCCATTGCATTCAGATCTTTCTCCAGTTTGGATAAGATAGAGGGGGGCATGGGAGTCAGGCGAACGTGCAAGAATTCTTTCACTGTTGTTCTATAGAGTGGGCACACTCCATAGTTCCTTGAAAGTGAGCAGCCTTAGTATACCACTTGGCGATAGTAGAGGGAATTGTATCTAGGTTGTGGATATGATGTGAGAGGTAGGACATGAGTCCTGTTTCAAAATATCTGATGAGGACATTGTTGTCAGTGATTTTAGTGGTAATGATGCAGTTCTGGAACTTAGTGATATATTTAGCTAGAAAAGGCATCCATTTGCCTTTCTTTCCCTGCTTTATCTGGGTGTTTGCCAATCAATGAATGGCAGCATTAACTGTGTCCTGTTGTTGGAAAACTTTCAGGAACACAGAGGTGAAATGGGAAAACTTTCCCATGGTGACAGTCATTCTGGAGATGCACTTCTTCTGGTACATTGCAGCTCATGACAGTGCTGGCCCTTTTGTTATAAATGAAAGGGCAAATGCAATCTTCTTCTCATCTGAGTTATAGACTGCACTGTTAACAAAGAGATAGAACTGGACTGTGTCCAGCCAGTTCTCAGCCTTGGATTAGTCACCATCAAAGTGCTCAGGGGCACCGAGATGAAGTTCTGTAGGCTTGGTGGTAAAAGTGGAGAAGCTAGACATAGTAATGGATGGAGAGGGGCGAGGTTAAGGAAGGGTAAATGCAGGTCAGTGTCAGACTGGAGTAGGGAATGGTGGTGTCTGGGCTTGGGGAATCTGCAAAGAAGAGGAGAGTTTGTAAGCAAGATCATGGTCTTCTTGTACTTCTTCTTGAGAGGGGACAAGGATATCTGCAAGCACGTCTTCTGGTGTGGAAGGGCAGTCCAGGGGAGAGGGGTTCTTGGATTCTGAAGTGGATTCGAGAGGGTCTGAGGTAGAGGCACAAGGCTCACCCCAGAGAGAGTCAAACAGTGAAGGTTGTTTGGGTGGAATGGTAGAAGTGGGCTAGAGCAATGCTAGCCACAAGTAGAATACACTACTTTTTTTGTTATGCTAGGCCTGGGTAGGGACAGGCGTAGACCTTGCTGTGAAAGAAGAGGATGAAGCGAACTGAAGGTAAGCTTCAAGATGAGTGAAAGGCAACAAACAAAGTGTTGTGCCTTAGAAGTACCAGCTACACTCCCAGGGGTGTGCCAAGATCAGATGCTGATGATCCTCTGGTTAAGTGCCAGGACACAAGTAGTGATTCCAAGTACATAGGTACAAGGACTAGTGGAGATGTGAGGACTGTGAGGTAATTGCAAGGTAGAAGTAGCATAAGAAGAGAGGAATTGAAAGTATGCTACTTTATAGTACAGCTAATAGAGTTAAAGCGGAGATGTAATAAGTAATCATGCTGACAAATGATGAGTAAGGTGTCCATATAGAAACAGATGGAAAGAGATGGAATGATTATGAGTCAGCTGATTAAAAGATAAAAGATCTGGGCAAAGGATGTAACAAGAGAGCAGTCTAGACAAGGCTAGAATGCGAAAAGAGTGGAATCTATAGTGACAAGTGAACAAGAGAGCACCTGAGGTGCAAGAAGAGCAGAAGCTAAGATGAGGAAAAGAGAAAAAGGAGAAAAAAAAGAGGAAACATAACAATTTTCCTCTTCTCTTTCTATGCTCACTCCTGAGCTTCTTTCTGAGGACTTCATAGCCTCTCCCCCTGCTATTTCCATTGGCCCAGCTGTCATTGCACCCATTCCTATTCCTCCTCCCACTATTGACTCTTGGTCTGCTGGCATCCTTAGTGTCAACCTTCCACTCTCTGCACATGCCCTTCGTCAGGGCACTTCCTCCTTTGACTATTCTCACCAGGTCATGACATACATCATGGACTCACACCTCGCCATCCCCATTGGCTCACATCTTAACATGTTCTCCTCCCTCTGGCTTATTTACCAGATCTACATGCAACTCATCTGTCTTCCCCTCTTGGCCTCAGTCCTCACTTGCATTCCCCATGTATATGTCTCCCTTGCACAAGCTCTTATCACTTCTATTCACCAAGAGCTCTTGTCCAACATTGAGACCCTTGCCTATCAGATGCATATGGGCAAATTCCTCACCAATCTGAATTGATACATGCATGAGCTGGCTGTTGCCAGGGGCTACACCCCTACTACTCCTTCTGCTTCCTCCTCTCCTCTTGATGATGACAAGCTTGCTGCACTCAAATGTGCTGAAGCCTGGTGGACCAGTCTTCATGGTGATGGCCATCTTTCTCCTTCTCACCCCTGCTTTTGTGAAGTGTGCTTTCACTGCTGATGCCTGGGCCACATCTGCATCAATTGCCCCTCTTACCAATGTCCCTACTGCCTCCGTTGGCACCCCAGACATACTCAAGCTTACTGCCCAGCTCAGTGCCATGTTATTGACCTGCTTGTCTCCTCCTCTGCCTTCTCTTCCTCTCATGGCTCCTCTCATATATCTTCCCACAGTTCCTCCCACTCCTCTCACTGCTCCTGTGGTTCCCACCACTCTCAGGGTTCCTACCATTGCCCTCCCATGGCTCTGTCACCCCCTTTGCCTTCTTATCACACCAATAATGACTTCCATGATGACATCATCAACAAGGTTGGCTGGGCCAACATCACTGGCTCCCCAGGGCCCTCTTATGATGCCTTTTGAGGTGTCATGAGTCTTCCACCCCTAGCAGGGGAGTAATGTTATGTTTCCTCTTTTTCCTCTTCTTTTCCTCTTTTTTCTCATTATAGCTTCTGCTTTTCTTGCACCTTGGGTGCTTTCTTGTTTGCTTTCCACTATAGATTCTGCTCTTCTCATGCTCTAGCTTTGTCTAGACCACTCTCTTGTTATGCCCTTTGCCTGGGCCTTCTATCTCTTAATCAGCTGACTTATAATCATTTCATTTCTTTCCATTCATTTCCACATGGATACCTTACTCATCATTCATCAGCATGATTACTCATTTCATCTCCGCTTCAACTCTATTAGCTGTACTATAAAGTAGTGTACTTCCTGTCCTCTCTCTTCTTATGCTACTTCTACCTTGTGACCACTTCACAGTCTTTGCATCTCCACTTGTCCTTGTACCTATGTACCTGGAATTCATTGCTTGTGTCCTGGCACTTAACCAGAGGATTATCAGCATCTGATCTTGGCACACCCCTGGAAGTATGGCTGATACCACTAAGGCACAACACTTTGTTTGTTGCCTTCCACTTATCTTGAAGCTTACCATTGGTTTGCTTCATCCCTTTTATCCACAGCAAGGTCTACACCTGTCCCTACCCAGGCCTAGCATAACAAATATAATTAACCTTGTATTTTTCATGCCCTTCATTAGTAACCACAATAGAATCAGGAGTAAGAATATCCTGTTCTTATAATAAAGGTAGGTAAGGCTTGATGCATGAAATGTTAATAGTAGGATGAATATGCATCATGGAGGGAAGTTTGAGCTAAACCATATGAGGAATAACCTTGCAAATTTGAAAAGAACCTATTCACTTTTTTGATAACTTGTAAGAATATGGAAGTGTCAGATTTTTTGTGAAAAGTAACACTAATTTTCCCTTTTTGAACTGAGGACTTGTCTTTATGTTTTGCTTTTCCATTTGTTGTTTAGTTTTTTCTAGTGCTTCCTTAACTTCCTTGAATAATTTCAATATTTCTTGGAGGAAAGTAGAAAAGGGAACTAATAAGGGAGGAGCTTCAAAACCCAATTGCAGATGATATGTTTTGGTGATTTCAAAAGAAGTGGTCTGGGTTGAAGTGAAATATGAATTATTATGATAGTATTCAGTGATTTTGATCCAATTGGCCCACTGATCCTGCTGCTTGGATATAAAAGCCCATAAATATTGTTTCAATTCCTGATTAATCCATTCTGTTTGTCTGTCCATTTTAGGATGATAAGCTGTGGAGATCTTTTGCTTGATCTATAAGATCTCATTAAGCTATCTGAAAAACTTCAAGACAAATTGAGGGCTGCAATCTGAAACTATAGTAGAAGGTAGTTTATGTTGAGACCAGATATGATCTCAGAAAAGTTCTGCCATGTAAAGAGAAGAAATAGAGGATAAGCATGGAATAAAAACTACTTCTTTAGAAAATCAATCAATCACCACCATAATAGTATCAAATCCTTTTGAAACTGGAAGTTCTGTTATAAAATTAACCAATATGTCTTTCCACAGGGCTGAAGCTGTAGGTAAAGGATGTATCAGAATAATAGCTTCTTATTTCTTGGACATTGCACATGAAAAACAATAAGATACAAAAAATGCAATATCTTTACAGAGACCAGGCCAATAATAGAACCTAGCTAAAAGATATTGGATGTAGTCTTGTCTGGAATAACTGCCCACTGGTGATGAATAAAAAAGATTTAAAGCTTGTATTCTTAATAATGCTGGAATGAAGATTTGATTATTTTGATTTAGGTAAACTTTATGTTCTGTACTATAATACTAGTGGGGTGAAAAATGAAGCTTTACTAATGCTTGCTGAACTTGCATAAAAAAGAATAAAGAAAAAGACACTGCTCATTGAAAAAGTAAGGGAGAAAGCATAAGAACTTGTTTATTTAGGTCTAGTTTGCCATCAAAATGATCTTGACAACAAGATAATGCATTAGCCCAACCATTAGTAAACCCCAGTTTGTAAACCATCCTGAAGTCAAATTCAGCAAGAGTTGCTTGCCAATAAGCTTGCTGAGGGAATAAATCCTGAGACCATTTCCAATACTCCAGATTTTTATAATCAGTTTGAATTTCAAAAGAATTGTGTCCAATAAGATAATAATGCCAATTATATAAAGCATGGATAATAGCCAGTAACTCCTTGTTGTAGATAGGATAATTCAATTCTGCAGCATCCAAGGAGTGTGAAATATATGCTGCAGAATGCCAAAGACCATCTTCTTGTTAATAAGACAGGACTGCACCAATGGCAACATCTAATGCATCTGTTTCTAAGCAAACTGGTTTGGAAAAGTTGGGATAGCAGAGAAGTGGTTTGGATGTGAGAATGTCTTTGAACTGATGTAATGCTGTCATATAGGTGGAAGTCCATTCAAATTTGATATCTTTCTTGGTAAGAAAGTTCAATGGTTTAGCAATATCAGTGAATTTAGGAACAAATCATTGATAATAATTTGCTAAACTCAAAAAGGCTTGCACTTGTTTGACCATTCATGAAATAGGCCAATTTCAAACTGCATGAGTTTTATTAAGCTGCATTTGTACCCCCTTTTTAAATACCACCATCTCTAAATAGTTTACTTAATCTTGTGCAAAATGACATTTTGATGGTTTGTGTTATGCTAGGCCCAGGTAGGGACTAACATAGACCTTGCTGGCAAGGACAAGGAAAGACTCTATGAAGTGTAAGCCTCAAGAATAAGTGAATAAGTGACAAATGTGGGGTTGTGCCTCAAGTTAAATGCTAGAATAACTGGTCTTTAGACTGGAGACTGCCAGGACAGAATGTAGATGGATTCCAAGTATGAGATACAAGGACTTAAGGGCTATGTAAGGAATTGCAAGGTAAAAGTAGCATAAGAAGAGAGAAAACACAAAGTACACTACTTTATAATACAACAAACAAGGTTCAAGCAGAGATAACTAAGTAATTATGCTGACAAATGGTGAGTAAGTTATCTGTGTAGAAATGGATGGAAATTAATGGAACAATTACTAGTCAGCTGATGAAAAGATTAAACACCTGGGCAAAGGATATAACAAAAGAGCAGTCTAGGCTGGGCTAGAGTATGAGAAGAGCAGAAGTCTAGAGTAAAGGGTGAACAAGAAAGCACCTGTGGTGTATAAAGAGAGAAGCTAAGACAAGAGAATAAAGAGAATGAGGAAAGAAAAGAGAAATTGTAACAGTTTGAGAAAAAGGTCATAATCTTGTAAATAACCTAACACTTCTGCAATAAGTTCCAAATGTTGATTGTGGTTCTTGTTCTTGGTGAAAATCATGATGTTATCAATATAAATGACAACATATTTCCACATATTATGGAAAATATCATTAACCATGGCCTGAAATATACTTGATAAGTTGCATATACCAAAATACATTACCAAAGGTTTAAATGCTCCAATGGGCATTGTGAAAGCCTCTTTTTACTCATTACCTTCCTTCATTCAGATATTATTATATTGTCATATCCTATACCTCTGACCCAATTTCAACCCAATTCCAACCTGGCTTATAACTGGATCTTATACCCAGTAAGCCAATAGCCCTCTGACTCCCCTTCAGGCAACTCTGGCCCTCTGTCACCATTCCATTCCACTCCAGCTATACATGTACACTTTCTGCCTTTCCATTGGTACACACTTCCCTGGCCCTCTGCTCCTGCTCCACTCTATTCCATTTCTAGTTTCTATCTCTGTTTCCAGTTAAGTACTACCTTAGTTTTACTTCACCATCTCTAGACCACTCTGCTATAACTCCATACCTAGTCCCACACTCAATTACTATTACTATTCCTGTTCCCATTCCTGTTCCTTGTTTTCCCTTGCTTCTTTCTGTCATTTTTTAGTTTTAGTCTGACATAATTGAACATTATCTCCTCTGACATATCCATTTGTTTCTTAGATATTTAGATATCTGCTTTGCATTTGAATTTGCACCTGTCTTACTTCACTATACTCTTAGATAGTTCTGCCTCTCTGAGGTATAAGTACTATAGTCCTGTATCTTGTACCTCAGTAGAAATATCAACAAAAACACCCCCTTGTCATTATTCTCACTCTGCCCAGGCCCTTAGGCTCACTTTGACCCTCCAGGTTACCCTGGAGTATCTCCAGGCTAAGCAATATCCTTGAAGGAATTGTAAAGCCCCACCCTTATGACTAGGCTTAACTCTCTTTGTCTTGCCTATCCCTCTTGTTGAGCATCAAAACTGCTCTCTTTTCCACCTTTAACACCTTTGTAAATCAGGACACCAGAAAGTGCAAAGGTACACCACATAAGGTGAAGCCAAGTCCCATTTGACCAATGAAACTCTTCCCAAATCCTTTCAGAAGCCTCCAGATATCTCCAGAGTCTCTGGAATATAACCTTCTCTTAGGTTTGTGCACCACCAAGGTACTAGAACCTAACCTTCATTCTCTAGCCATAAGAATTTCATTCATGAAGCAGATAATGGTAGAAGGTCTATCAATATATCTGCAATCAGTATAAGTTTTAACATATATCTCCAATGCAGATCTAAAGTGGTAAACATATCTGCACTGTTAAGCTAATCAATTAGCATTGAAATTAATGGCAAAGGATAATTGTTTTTTATGGTATACTTATTGAAATACCTGTAATCTATTACCATATGTTTTCCACCATCTTTCTTGCTAATGAAAAATACTGGTGATATTTGAGATGATTTGAAGAATCAGATATACTCTTTCTTCATTTCTTTATTAATAAATTCCCAAACTTCTTTTATTTCTTCATTAGATAAAGGGATAATTTATCCTTTCTTGGATATGAAGTTTTCTTTTAACTCCACTATGTGATTTCAGGATTTTTATATAGACATCCTTTCTGATTCCTGTTGAGAAAAAACAGGTAAAAACTCCCATAGTTCCTTTGATAGTTCTTTCCTTAATTGTGACTCTTCTTCCAGTGATATTTATCTTGATATTAAATGTATTTTGCAATTCTCTGTACACCATGAAAAATCAATTGTTCTTTTTATCCAATCAATGTCAGGATTATGATGCTTGAACCAGTTATATTCTATTAATAAATTGAGTGTTCCTAGATTTGATACATAGGCATTGATTCTTTCTCTCCATTTTTGGCCTTGATTGCTATCTAAATAATCACATACTATGTGATTTTTCCTATGTTTCCTTGAATTTCATCAGCATTATATACCATTAGTGGTTTTTTCAAATCTTTTTCATATAATCCATGTTTTTACACAAACCATTGATCAATAAATATTACTGAAGCTTCTAAGTCTATAATGGCAATGATTAGACTGCAAGATTCCATCTTTAAGCCTTCCTTTTCTCTAACTTCTCTATCAATCTTGACACTTACTTTTAGTTTGTCTCTTTTTTTTCTATTAAATAGTTTGGCTAGATCTTGTCTTTTCTTACTTTCTTCTGCAAATAAATGTCCATTAGAACTTTTTAATGAAATTAAGCACCCTATCTCCAGGGCCACACTTAATTGAAATGCCATTATAGAGAAAGAAACTGCTTTTATTTCATCATAATAGAATAGAAAACAGATAAAAACAATGAGGATTTACATACTGGGAGGTTGTATAGATAGTTAGTCATTCCTTTAATCATATCCTATGCCCAATTCCCTTATTAGTTAGAGTTTCCATACTAGTGCATGTAAATTACCTGGTCTATGTGCCAGCCTCTGGAATATATAAGGGCTAGGGTGGCTGTTATGAAGTGACACTACTGCACTAGAAGCAGTCATGTGACATCACATGATCATGCACAAGAAACCCCTTTTTTAGCTTAACCCTAGTTTGTGATTTTATTCTATTAAAAGTATTTATTATTCCCTTTTCCAGCAGTGGTCATGTGACAGTTAGTCACCTGACATGGATCTTCCCTGGATCTTCTCTGGAACTGCCCTTCTTCTTTATTTTTATAAATCTTATCTAAATTGGATCTAAATTTAAATCTGATCTTAGATATATCTGTGGCAGATCTTAGATTGGATCTCATCTGTGGCAGAGATCCCCATCCTCATGGGTGCAGCACCTCTGACCCTGCACTTCCATTTCATAGAATCCTTCTCTTTTATTCTTCCTTCATATTTGTATTTGCCCTTTGCTGGCACTTTTTTATCTCTACCCTATGCTTTCCCTTCTTATATATTAGCCTAGGATTTGGGGAATTCCCTAATTAGTAGCTCACATATTAGTCAGCAGTAGTCCTCTCCAATATATAAGGGCAAAAGTGTAGAGGGCTGGCTTTCTAGTCTTTATTACCTGAGCCTTGGGCTTTTACAGGTAATTCTTGAAGGTTATCCCTTTAAGACATAGCTGGGGCTCATCTCTTCAAAGTTATGAATGATTCATCCCTTTCTTAATTCATTGCCTAGTTAGAGTCACTAGACCATAAAAGCTCACTTAGTAGAAGAAGCACTTTAAAATAAAGTTAGGGTTAAAATAAGTCATGCCATCCAGCAGTAGCAGCAAGCCCTCATGCAAAGAATGCATGTCAGTGGCAAGCTGTATTTTTCCCAGTTTTGCTCACTTGAAGTCTAGTTTGCTTTTCTTAAGTGATTTCTAGAAGTTTTCTCTCTAAGGCATAAACAAGATTTATTCTTTTCTGTTCTTGTAAAGGCTCTACTCACACTCCCTTGCCTAGTTCCTGGCCACTAGCTCAAAAGCCAGATAGCAGTCTAGAAGAAGCACTCACCAAGGACCTTAAATTAGAGTTAAAAAGATAGCCATGTTAAAAAGGTATTTTATCAGGGTTATCTGCTGGCCCTGGGTAAGTACCATGATTGAAAGAAGTGCAAGGAGGTGGAAAAGCCTCTGAATCATCTGGAACTTCTTTATTAAAAACTACAGGAATAGAGATATATGAAGAAGTAGAGGCCTACAAAGCAGAGCCAAAAGAATATTGGGCTGAAAAGCTCTTGAACTATTTGATAATAGCATATGAATGGGCTCTAGTGAAGCAAATAGACATGGTAGTAGAACAAGTGCAAGTGGGAGTTCAAATATACTATTATAACCACAATATACTCCAAGGGTACTTCAAATAACTCTAAAGGGGTTGGTCAAATGGGACTTGGCTTTACCTTATATGGTGCACTCTTGTGCTGTTCCTGGGTGCCCTGATTTAAGGAGGGGTCAAAGAAGGGGTCAGAGGGTCAGAGTAAAATCATAAAACTTAGATTAAAGGGAAAAAACACTGAATTGTAAATCAGAAGATAAGAGAATTAAGTTTTGATTATCAAGTTATGGTCAATATTCAAATTAAGGTATTACAGGCAAAGTAGCTCAACTTATATACTATGGGGGGGGCAGATTATCTAAGAAGAAATGAAGATGAGACAGGAGTTATCTCAAAAGTAAATAACAAGTGACATAAGAAATGAATAAAAATATCAAGTAAGACAAGATGTCAAGTAAAAATGGAGATATCAAGATGAGACTGAGACCTGTCAGTAAGATCCAAAAGATGAAGCTAAGGTACAAATTGGAAAATGAAGTGGAGCAGTAATAGAGTAATAATAAAAGGAATGGAGTTAGACATATATAAATTATAAGTGGTACTAAGTAAGAACAAAGACAAAGGATAAAGGAATGCTAAATAAGACATAGCTTGTGAAAGTACAAGTATTCAGAGTTTTCCTGCAAAGAATGGAGTTGACACAGGACATAACAGTGGTATACAATTCAACAGCACCCTTTAAGCAACTAGTAAAGCATATTGTTACAATTCTCTTTTTCTTCAAACTCTATTCCATTTCCAGTTACCCTTTACCCTTTATGTTACAGTAGCAATATCAGTGTTGCAATGATGAGCATTCTAACCCTAATCAAGGGCTTGCAATGTCGATGTCGGTGTAAAAAAATATAAAGCAAAAGTAATATAGGAGTCCTAGTGAGGTCACTTGCAATAGAATACAAATGCTCAAGACTAGGGCTTGAAATGTGCTAGAGCTACAGTATTTATACAGTACAGAAAAGTGCATGGACCAAGACCCTGATGGGAACATTCCCACAGACCCTGAGGCACCATCAAAAAAAAGAGAAGTCATTATGAGAATAGCCAATGGCTGAAATGGATCAATGTTTCTAAAATGGAAGAATGGTGGAGATTAACAACAGGTGTAAGACATGAGGCTAACCCTATGCCCTGGGTCTAGACCAGTCATGTGACCCGTCATGTGACCTGATAAGATAAAAGATTAGATAACCATGTGGAAAGATAAAATAAAATCATGTAATTGAAAATTGAAAAATGCAAACTATAACACTTTAGACATTGCAAATCCTTTTTCATTTCACAAATTTGCAATATGGTAACTGTTTGATCTTTTTCAAATAGTTTATTTGCAATCTTTCATTGCAAATCTTACAAAGCACATTTTATCTCTATTATTTTATATTTCTGATGTGCTTTATTAGCCTATTTGTTGTAGATCAACTTCTTATTTGTCATGCTTATTCAGCATGCCCCTTTTCTTGCTAATTCTATGTAAATCCCTTTTTCCTTTTAGGCCAACAATGGCCAGTACTGTAGTATAAGAAGTAATGCTTTATATCTATTTTCCTCATGCTACTTCTGTTACAAATGAACCATTCACTAGCAGAAGAGTCACATGACAAGCATGTGACTGTGAGACTTCTATGCCAAACAAGGATAAACCCTAGAATATGGTTAAGTTGTTATTCAAAGTATTTCCCTTGAATTTGGGCAATTGTTAAAACTTATTCTTTTTTGAATAAAACCCCTGACATTGAGGAAAGGTCATAACTCTGGAGGGCTCTGGAGAGATCTAGGAAGGGTTTCATTGATCAAATGGGACTCAGCTTTACCTTATATGGTGTGCCCTTGCACTTTCTGATGTTCTGATTTACATAGATATCAGAGGTGAGAGAGAGGACTATCTTAGTGCTCAACAGAAGAGACAGGCAGGACAAGGAGAGTCAAGCCTAGTCATGGGGGTAGGATCTTATGACTTCTTCAAGGATATCACTTGGCTCTGGAAATTCTCCAGAGTAACCTGGAGGATTAGAATGAGCTCAAGGGCTTGATCAGAGTGAGAATAAAAACAAGGGGATATTTATGTCAATATTCATACTAAGGTACAAGATACAAAACTACAGTACTTATACCTTAGAAAGGCAGAACTATCTAGAAGTGTAGCAAAGTGAGACAGGTACAAACTCAGAAACAAAGCAGATGTCTAAATATCTAAGAAACAAATGGAAATGTCAGAAAAGATAATGTCCAATCATGTCAGACTGAAACTAAAGGGTGACAGGATAAAACAAGGGGAAGCAAGGAACAGGAACAGAACAGGAATAGTAACAATGATGGTAACATTAACTAAGAGTGGGAATGGTAATGGAGTTATACTGGAATAGTTTGGAGATAACAAAATTGAACTAAGGTAGTACTTAACCAGAACTAAAATAGAACTGAAAACAGAATAGGGTAAAGTGAAAGCAAAGGCCCAGGGGAGCATATATCACTGAGGAGCAGGAAGCATACATGCATAGCTGGGGCAGACTGGAATGGTGACAGAGGGCTAGAGTTGCCTGGGGAGGAGTCAGAGGACTAGAGTAGCTTACTGGATATGAGGACCAGTTGTAAGCTGGATCAGAATGGGGTCAGAATTGGGTCAGAGGTATGGGATATGATATTATCCCCCCCTTAGGCCTGAACCTTTGAAGGCCATTGGCCCAGGGTATGAAGGGTACAAATACATGATCTGAGAAAATGTGGTAATGGGCATGTGATCATGCATTTAGTAACATTGGAGATAGAGCAGAGGGTTGTGAAGGTGATGAGCATGTGACCTTGTTTAATAACAATGGGATAGAAGAGCAGAGTTTTTCAGCTTGCTCATGAATAAAAATGGTGACTTTATGATAGCTTATCCTTTTTTCATTACAATAACATGGCCACATTTGACAACATCATGACCTGGGCTAAAGAACACATTATGGAATGCACTGACAATAATAAGGCATTGAGTGATGCCAAATATGCCAAGTGCAAAAGGCACACAAAGACAAGGAAAGAAGAAGAACAAAGAAGGGCAGAAAAGGCCCAGAAGGCATAGAAGAAGGCAGGCTGAGGAGGCCAAGAGGGCCCAGTGGGTGGCTGAGGTGACTGCCCAAGAAAAGGTAAGTACCATGATTATTCACCTGAAAGCAGGACAATTGAGGGCCATCAGGCAGTGCAAGTGCAGGCTCAAGTAGAGCCCAGCAATAATAGGGGGAAGCAGAGGGCAGAGAAGGCACCAGCATGCCAGAGATGTGAGGATAGGAAAGTGAAGTGTGAGGTGGGTATGGGGAAGTCCATGTTGTGCTTGGCCTGCCAAGAGACCAAGATAAGATATGAACATCCAGGGGAGGAAAAGCCAGTGTGGAAATGGCAACAGAGAGATGCAGAAAAGAAGCAGCCCAAAAAGAGGACTTGCTCAGAAAAAGCAGAAGGCAGTGCTGAGCAGATGGCAAAAGGCTGTCACCTGCTAGCAGCAGCCATATGGGAGATGGGTGGTCAGATAATATGGGAAATGAGGAGAAAGAACCAGCTACTAGCATGGCTGATTGACATCCTTGATTTTGTATGGAGAGTGAGCAGAAAGAATGTAGAGAGTGGGCCAGAGGATAGCAAAGAGGATGAGGTGGTAGGAGAGATGGCAGAACTTGAAACAGAGATAAAACATAACAAGCAAATACATTGATCTAAACTTCCTAAACACCTCCTTGGTATGTGCTGACAATCCTGAGTAGTGTCTTTGAACTTAGAAACACAAGAACTAGGCAAATGATAAGAGAAAGAATAAGAGCCAAGGGTACTTTGAGAACTGGAAGGTTTAAGTGTACAAGACTGGAGAAAACCCAGGCTTGAGCTGACCTCCTTATATATTGATACAGTATGTGCACAGACCATATATATGGTGCTGGCCCTAAATAATGTACAGTAAGCAAACCAATAGCAAAAAGAGTGTGGGAACCTAGAAATACAGCAAGAAACAATAAGGCATGACATCAGAGTCTAGATTGCTCTAGACATGTGATATGTGAAGATGTGAAATAGTGAAAAGGTGAAAAGGTGAAGAGGTGAAATGTGAGGATGTGATATTGTGAAAAGCTACAGTTATAAGAAGAAAGTGCCAAAAAAGTAAAAAATGAAAAAGTGCATTATAACAAGAGGTTCAGAAGGAAGCAGAGAGAGAAGAGGGCAAAGATATAATGGTACTAGAGTAGTATAGTAGTTACTCTAGTTTTTCTTTGTAACAGAGGTCAGGGTTCAGAAGTGAAGGCCTCATGAACCTTGAGTGACCAAGTTCAGAGCAAATGCAGAGTAATCCCAGAAAGTAAGGTTTCCACAAATTGCAATAATCTGTCAAGATAAAATCTCATGACCAGGCAAGTGGTGCCTTGGGTGGTCATGGGGCAATACAGAGAACAAAAGAACAACCAAGAAGAGAATGAAAGAATTAACTGAATTCCCTAGAGAGACAAGATTAGAGACCAATGTCAAAACAGTCACTTCTGACATAGAGATAGAGAAACTGAAAAGGAATGAAGGGGGTAGAAGTGGAGAAACATGGGGCTTCAGAAAGACTACTGGAGAGAAGATCAGAAATTAGACTAGAGCCTGATAGTCAAATGAAAAATCCAAAACAAATGTCAAAAAGGTCAGATCTAGGGCAGAAAAGGAATGGAGTTGAGGAAGGTTTTTTATCTCCAAATGGAACTGAAACACACTGATTGCCAGCAAGACAGTTCATCATGTGGCTAGAGGTCAGAGCTAAATCAGAGTTGGGTGAGATTCTGATAAAGCAGGTAGGAACAGAAATGTCAAAGACATATCCCATTCCTGATGTTCTTATTTGGCAAGCTCCAATACTGGTCTGATGAACAACTAGCTCCTTATCCCCTTGATGGGGTGGGCCTAATGCAGGCCAAACATCTGGAGCATATAAGAAGGAGGTTAGCCAGCTGTATGGTTCTAAATTGGAGAGATGCTACATGATTATCAGAAGGACAGGGATCTGGGACCAGAGGCACAGGAGGAGTAGCCATAGGTGCAAAGTGGACACAATCTGGGGGTTCAGCAGTTGGGAAGGTGGGAGATCAGAGCCTATGGGGGACTGCCTGGTTGCAGACACCATTCAAAAGGTCAGTAATCACCTTTGCCAAGAGATAAAGGAGCAGAACAAGCTTCTTCATGATCTAGTCCAGATCAAGCTGGCAGAGGATCATTAAACTGGGTACATTGTGGCAGGGGGACCAGGGGTTGTCCCTGTTGACCTCAAGGCTAAGGTTAAGCAGGAGAATGGCAGATTGGTAGTCAGAGAGAACCCAGAGGAGTGGATGTTCTGCTGAGGGTTGCTTGCTGGTCTTACCTCCTGTATACCACAAATGATTATGTATGCCTGATTGGATTGCACATTATTTATATGCTGCAGTGAGGGAAGGGAGATAAGCTACTTAGGAGAGGGACAGAGACAGTTGGAGATAATTGGGGATGGATGCAGTTGACATAGATAGGAATCAGTCACTGCATGAGTGGTAAGAGTAGTTGAAGGGGGCAATCAGCACAGAGCACATCTGGTCATTGCACAAAGAGGTAGACAGTTGACCAGATGGGCTGGGCACTGTGGCAGAAGAGACCAGTAATGGAATGGAGAGAGGTTAGAGGGGCAAGCAATGAAACTGAGGGAAGGGCAAGAGTGCTAGATGACCAGTGGGTTGCAGATTGCTAGGTGCAATCAGTGATTACTAGTGTAGTCACTAGATGCTATCCCCTCCTCAAGGTCAACATTCTATCATTGACTAGGAGACAGAAAACAAAGGGGCCAGAGGCAGTGCAAGGTGCAAAACAGAAGGTATCCAGAAGTACCTGGAAAAACAGGAGGGAGGCCAGAAAGAAAGGCCAATCAAAGGGACAGACACAGAAATGGGGAGTTCTCAGAGAATGCAGGAAGAGCAGAAATATCTTCAAAGAAGAAGGAAAACCCAGGGAAAACAAAAGGACAGGTTCCTGAATGATAGATTAGAGAAGAAATGGAAACTGAAGGCAAAGAGTAATGGAGTCATCAGAACAAGGCCAGAAGATCAAGGGATTTCCAGGGCAAAACAATGGAGGGGTTCAGAGGAGGTTCTGAAGAAATGAGCAGCATTTCCAGGAAATGCAGAAGAGCAGAATCATCTCCAGGGAAGAAATACCCAGGGGAAAGAAGCAGGATTCCCAGAAGACACAAAAGAGCAGAATGTCTTCCAGGAAAAAGAATACCCAGGGGAACAGAAAAACAGGTCCCAAGACAACATACAGAAAAAGTAAGGAAATACCTGCAAGTGGGAACAGAGTCATCAGAAACAATGCCCAAAGAGCAAGGATTTCCTGGGCAAGAGTTGGAGAGAATAGAGAGATGCAAAGATAATTCTGTGAAATAGGTTTCCCAGAAAAAAACAGAGAGTGCCAATGGCAAGGGAGTTATAGGGAGGTGGTGCATCAATAAAACAATACAGCACCATACAGAGGAAATCCAAGCAGGGATCCATAAGAAACAGAAACAAAGCTTAATCAACTGCAAGTAGGAAAAAAAAGAGTAATTGCAGCACAGTTATGATGGAAGAGTGAGCTTTCTGGGGAGACAGAAAGGGACAGAGATGCCCAGAAAGGGCAAGAGACTTTTGACATGTGAGACAAAACACAGGGAGTGCATCAGAGTGCAGAGGAAGAGGGGTGGTGCTTCTGAAGCCTGGTTGGTCAGCAAGGTGGATATACCTTAGCTGTGAGGATAAGGAAATAGATGGCAGAGGTGTTACAGGCAAAGAAGAATAAAGGGTCAAATGCTACAAGTTCAGAGAAGGTCAGAGGCAGATGGAGATGTCTTCCTGGTAGGCATATCAACAGATAAAACTGGCCTGCTACAGAGAGCAGAGTGATGTAGAGATGACCATGTACTTAGGCAATGGAGTTGTAACTACCAGATAATAACAAAAAACTGTGATTCAAGATCAGAATTAGCTAAGACCAGAGTGGTACAGAGCTACAGAGGGTACATGAGGTGCTGGCATGTGTTATCCAGTGAACAAATGAGGTACTACTCAATACCTGGGGTCAATGGACCACAGTGAGTAAGTTAGTGGTGTTCTAGAATCAGTAAACACAAATCATCCAGCAAAGGGTAATGCTAGGCATTGACAGAGTAAATTCAACAGTCTTTGTAGGGTATGTGGAGGTCTGATAGCTTGAGCAGAAGAGGCAAAATCAAAGGAGAAGGAAAAGCATCAGAAAAAAGCAGAAGTGGGCAAAAGGGGATCAGAGTATTGGGGCTCCCAAATTCTAAATAGAACAAGGTACCCAATGGGGGTCATAATAATCAGAAGTGCATGAAAGTGTGGTGCCAGAGGTCAGAGAGACAAGAGGTACAGGTTTAATAGACTTGTCATACTTGGGAGGCTGGGTCTTGAAAGGCTAGGACCAATGGCCAGAAATAGATTGCCTAGGAGTAGAGAACAGACATAAGAGATTAATGACCACCTATTGATTGTTACAAACTTACTTTACTTACACCACTTTTAGCCCCTATTTCATTATCTTACCTTATTTGGATTACCTTTAGTTTGACCAGCATCTTTTACCTTATGTATGCCTTATGGCATGGTTAGCTAATAGTATATAAGGGCAAGGGTATAAACTGGATTCTCAAGTTTAGAGCACTTGTTCCATGATTGCTCTTCTTCTGTGTGGGTACTCCTCAAGGCTGCTGTTCTCTTTTGTGGTTTGAGTCCCTAACATTGATAATTCTGGAATAACTTGTCAAGAAAGGGGCCAGGAAACAGCTAGGGGATGCTTAGACTGCAATGGCAAGATCTAGATATAAGAAGTTGGTTGGAATAGTCTGGAGTAACATGAGGTGGTTTTCCATTGAGAATTACCAGGTAACAACAATGTGTCAGAGGATTGGAGTCAGCTGCCAGAAAAAAATGGGAAAAAATGGAGAAAGTGGCACTCATGGGTAAAGAACTATAATCTAAACTGCATTTGAGGATTTATGAGGACTGGTGATGCTGTATGATAGTAGGGAGTCACAGCTGCTCTGGAGAGCCTGGAGTCAGGAATAGAGGAATGCCAGAGTCAGGAGTCAGAAGTTGAATCTAGGCACATGTATCTTGAGCAACTGGGGCAAGTGACTGATATCATAGAACATCAGAGTGGTTTGAAGTGACTTAGAAGGTCAGGGGCAGTAAGGGGCTTGCACCATGTGAAGAATAGATCAACTTAGAGATCAAATGCCCAGAAGAGTGCAAGATTGTAATGGTGTCATTGGAGGTCATAGCCTAACAGATGATGTAAGGGATGGGTCAAAGTTCCAGAGATCTTGGAGGGATTATCCATAAGTGTGCCAAGCATGCAGGTGGTTCAGAGTTAAGTGTTGAGAGACAGTCAAGGCCAATTCTAAAGTAAAAGCTTGGAGAAGTGCAAGTGAGAGTACAAATATACTGTTAAAACATATTTTTTTCTAAATAAAACCCTTGATATTGAGAAAAGGTCATAACTCTGGAGAGCTCCAGAGGGATCTAGGAAGGGTTTCATTGATTAAACAGGACTTAGCTTCATCTTATATGGTACACCCTTGCACTTTTCAGTGTCCTGATTTACATAGATGTCAGAGATGGGGAAGAGAACTGTCTCAGTGAAATGCAACTGCTTGATACATTGATCTAAACACCCTAATCCTTGGTGTGTGCTGAACCTAATCCTGAGTAGTGATTTTGAGCTAGAGTCACAATAACTAGACAAGAGTAATAAAAAGACTAAGAGCCAAGGGACTTTGAGAACTAAAGGTTCAAGTGTGCAAGACTGGGAAAATCCAGGCTTGAGCTGACCTCCTTGTATATTACTATAGTATGCACACAGACCATGTAAATGATGCTGGCCCTAAATATTGTATAGTAAGCTAGCCAATAGCATAAAGAAAGCAGGGACCTAGAAATACAACAGGAATCAATGAGGCATGATATCAGAGTCTAGATTGCTCTAGACCTGTGACATATAAAGAGGTAAAATAGTGAAAATGTGAAGTGTGAAATGTGAAAGTGTGAAGTTGTGAAAATGTGAAATAGTCACATGATGTGACAATGTGAAGAGCTACAGTGGTGAGAAGAAAGTGCCAAAAAATGAAAAATGAAAAAGTGCATTATAATACTTAGTGCTTAACAAGAGGGACAGGCAGGATAAGGAGAGTCAAGCCTAGTCATGGGGGTGGGACCTTATGACTCCTTCAAGGATATTGCTTGACCCCAGAGATTCTCCAGAGTAACCTGGAGGGTAAGAGTGAGCCCAAGGGCTTGATTAGAGTGAGAACAAAGACAAGGGGGTGTTTATGTCAATATTTGTACTGAGATACAAAATACAAAACTACAGTGCTTATATCTCAGAAAGGTAGAACTATCTAGAAGTGTAGCAAAGTAAGACAGGTGCAAACTCAAAAGCAAAGCAGATGTCTAAATATCTAAGAAACAAATGGAAATGTC
>JBBPKN010000793.1:1557-28524 GCA_038089275.1 Pulveroboletus cf. rosaemariae | reverse complement strand
AGCAGAGGGTTGTGGAGGTGATGAGCATGTGATCTTGTTTAGTAACAATGGGGTGGAAGAGCAGGGTTTCTTGGCTCACTCATGAATAAAAACAGGAACTTCACAGTAGCTTGTCCTTCCTTCATTACAACAACATGGCTGCATTCAATGACAAGGTATTGAGTGATGCCAAATATACCAAGTGCAAGAGACATGCAAAAATGAGAAAAGAGGAGAAATGAAGAAGGGTGGAAGAGGTCTGGAAGGTGGTGGAGAAGACTGTCTGAAGGCAGGCTAAGAAGGCCAAAAGGGTCTGATGGGTGGTGGAGGCAGCTGCCCAAGAACAGGTGAGTACCATGGTTGTTTACCTGAGGATTGAACAACTGAAGATCATTAGGCAGTATAAGTGCAGGCTCAAGTGGGGCCTAGTAATGACAAGGGAAAGTGGAGGACAAAGGAGGCACCAGCATGCCAGAGGTATGAGGATAGGGGAGTGGAGTGTAAGGTGGGCATGGGGAAGCCCATGTTATGCTTGGCCTGTCAAGAGGCCAAGGCAAGATATAAACACCCAGGGAAGAAAAAGCCAGTGTGAAAACAGCATTAGAGGGATATGAAAGAGGAGTAGCCTGAAAAAAGGGCTTATTCAGAAGGAGTGGAGAGCAGTGCCAAGCAGGTGGCCAAGGGTTGTCACCTGCTGGCAGCAATCATACAGGAGATGGGGGGTCAGATGGTATGGGAGATAAGAAGGGAGAACTGGCTGCTAGCATGGCTGGTTGACATTTTTGATCCCACATGGAGGGTGAGTGGAGAGGATGCAGAGAGTGGGCTGGAGGATAGTGAAGAGGAAGAGGTGGCAGGAGAGGTAGTGAAACTTGGGATGGGAATCCAGGAAAAAGTGGGGAGAGAGAAAGACAAAGACATAATGGTACTAAAGTAGTGTAGTAATTACTCTAGTTTGTCTTTGTAACAGAGGTTGGGATTCAGGAATAACCTGGAGGGCTGGAAATTAGGATATGAAAAGGGATGTCAATGACTACTGAAGTAAAGGCTTTGAGCCTTGAGTGAACAAGTTTGGAGAAAATACAGAGTAAGTCTGGAAAGTAAGGTTTCCACAAATTATAATAATCTATCAAGATAAAATCTCATGACCAGGCAAGTGGTACCTTGAGCAGTCATGGGGTGGTATGGAGAACAAAAGAACAACCAAGAAGGAAATAGAGGAATTAACTGAATTCCCTAGAGAAATGAGATTAGAGGCTGATATTAAAATAGTTACTTCTGACATAGAGACAGAGAAACTGAAAAGGCATGAAGGGAGCAGAAATGGAGAGACACAGGGCTTTGGGAAGACTACTGGAGAGAAGATCAGAAATTAGACTAAGGCCTAATAGTCAAATGAAGAATTCAAAACAAATGTCAGAAGGGTCAGATCTAGAGCAGGAAGAAATGGAGTTGAGGAAGGTTTTTTATCTCCAAAGGGAACTGAAACATGCTGATTGCCAGCAAGACAGTTTATTGTGTAGCTAGGGATCAGAGCTAAATTGGAGTTGGGTGAGATTCTGATAAAGTGGGTAGAGGCAGAAATGTTGAAGACATATCCCATTCCTGATATCCTTATTTGGTGAGCTCCAATACTGGTCCAATGAACAACTAGCTCCTCATCCCCTTGACAGGATGGGCCTAATGTGGGCCAAACATCTGGAGTATACAAGAAGGAGATTAGCCAGCCATATGGTTTTAAATTGAAGGGATGCTATGCAATTATCAGGAGGACAGGGGTCTGGGACCAGAGGCACAAGAGGAGTAGCCAGAGGGGCAGAGTGGACATAATCTGGGGGTTCAGTGGTTGAAGAAGATGGGGGATCAGAGCCTGTGGGGGACTGCCTGGTTGCAGATGCCATTCAAGAGATCAGTGGTTGCCTTTACTAAGAGATAAAGGAGCAGAACAAGCTCCTTTGTGATCTAGTCCAGATCAAGCTGGCAAAAGGTTATCAGGCTGGGTACATTGTGGCAGGGAGACCAAGGGTCATTCCTGTTGACCTTGAGGCTGAGACTGAGTGGAAGGACAGTGGATTGGCAGTTGAAAAGAATCCAGAAGAGTGGATGTTTCACTGAGAGTTGCTCACTGGTCTCACCTCCTATATACACAAATGACAGGTGTACTAATTAAATTGCACATCATCTATGTGCTGCAGCAAGGAGAGGGAGATAAGCTACTTGGGAGAGGGACAGGGGCAATCAGAGATGATCATAGATGGGTGCAGTTAACATAGGTAGGGATCAGTCACTGCATGAGTGGTAAGGGTGGTCAGAGGGGCAATCAGCACAAAGCACATCTGGTCATTGCACAAGGAGGGAACACTGTGGCAAAAGAGACCAGAGATAAATTGGAGGAAGATTGGAGGAGTAAGCAATGGAACTGAGGGAAGGGCAAGAGTGCTGGATAACCAGTAGGTTGCAGATTGCTAGGTGTAATCAGCAGTTACTAGTGTGGTCACTAGATGCTATCTCCTTCTCAAGGTTGACATCTTATTGTCAACTAGGAGACAGAAAATAAAGGAGCCAGAGGCAGTGTAAGATGCAAAGTGGAAGATATCCAAAAGTACCCAGAAAAACAGAAGAGAGGCCAGAAGGAAGGCCAATCAAAGGGATGGACACAGAAACAGGGAGTTCCCAGGTAATGCAGAAAGAGCGGAAATATCCCCAAAGGAGAAGGAAAACCCAGGGAAAATGAAAGGACAAGTACCCAGATGACAGATCAGAAGAAACAGGAACTGAAAGCAAAAAGGAATGGGGTTATCAGAACAAGGCCAGAAAACCAAGGGATGCCCAGGGCAAAACAGCAGAGAAATACAGAGAAGGTTCTGAAGAAAGGAGCAGCATTCCCAGGAGATGCAGAAGAGCAGAATTGTCTCCAGGAAAGGAATACCCAGGGGAAAGAAACAGGATTCCCAGAAGATGCAGAAAAGCAGAATGTCTACCAGAAAAAAAATACCCAGGGAAACAGAAGAATAGGTTCTGAGATAACATACAGAAAAATAAGGAAATATCCATGAGCAGGAATGGAGTCATTAGGAACAATGCCCAAAGAGCAAGGATTTCCTGGGCAAGAGTCAGAGAGAATGGAGAGGTGCAAAGATAATTCTGTAAAACAGATTTTCCAGAAAAAGACAGAGAGTGCCAATGGCATGAGGTTATAGGGAGGTGGCACAGAAAAATGTAGTGCCATATAAAGGAAATCCAAGCAGGGACCCATAGCAAACAGAAACAAAGCTCAAACAACTGCAAGTAGAAAAAAAAAGAGTAATTGCAGTGCAGTTATGATGGGAGTGTGAGCTTTTCAGAGAGACAGAAAGGAATGGAGATGCTTAGAGAGGGCAAGAGACTTTTGGTGTGTGAGATGAAATGTGGGGAGCATGTTGGAGTGCAGAGGAAGAGGGGTGGTGCTTCTGAAGCCTGATTGATCAGCAAGGTGGATATACTTTAGCTACAAGGATAAGGAAACAGATGACAGAAGTGCCATGGGCAAAGTAGAATAAAGGATCAAATGCTACAAGTTCAGAGAAGATTGGAGGTGAACAGAGGTATCTTCCTGGTAGGCATATCAACAGATAAAACTGGCCTGCTATAGAGAGCAAAGTAACACAAAGATAACTGTGCACTTAGGCAATAGAGTTGTAACTACCAAATAATGATGAAAAGCTGTGGTTTGAGATCAGAGTTAGCTGAGACTGGAGTAGTACAGAGCTATGGGGGATACACAAGCTGCTGGCATGTGTTATCCAGTGAACAGATGAGGTACTACTTAATATCCAGGGTTAACAGACCACAGTGGATAAGTTAGTGGTATTCTAGAATTAGTGAACACAAACCATCCAGCAGAGGGTGATACTAGGCATCAACAGAGTAAATCCAACAGTCTTTGTAAGGTGTGTGAAGATCTGATAACTTGAGCAGAAGAGGCAAAATTGAAAAAGACAGAAAGATGTTGGAAGAAGCAGAAGTGGACAGAAGGGGGTCAGAGTATTGGGGCTTCCAAATCCTAAATAGAACAGGGTATCCAATTGGGGTTATAATAATTGGAAGTGCACAGAAGAGTGGTATTGGAGGTTAGAGAAACAAGGAGTACAGGTTTAATAGACTTGTTATGCTTAGAAGGCCAGGTCTTAAAAGGCTAGGATTGATAGCCAGAAATGGGTCACCTAGGTATAGAGAACAGACACAAGAGATTGATGACTGCCTATTGATAATCCTGGAGTGACTTGTCAAGAAAGGGGCCAGAAATGACTAGAGGATGCTTAGACTGTGATGGCAAAATCTAGGCATGAGAAGTTGGTTAGAATAGTCCAGAGTAACATGGGGTGGTTTTCCATTGAGGATTACCAAATGACAACAAAGTATCAGAGAACTGGAGTCAGCTGCTAGAAAAAAATGGAAAAAATGAAGAAAGTAGTGCTTATGGGTAGGGAACCATAACCTAAGCTGCATTTGAGGATCCATGAGGACTGGTGACACTATATGATAGTAGAGAGTCACAGCTGCTCTGAAGAGCCCAGAGTCAGGAATAGGGGAATGCCAGGGTCAGGAGTTAGAAGTTGAATCTAGATACATATATCTTGAGTAACTAAGGCCAGTAACTGATATCATAGAACATTGGGGTGGCTTGAAGCAACTCGGAAGGTCAGGGGCAGTAAGGAGCTTGTATCATGTGAAGACTAGATTAACTTAGGGGTCGAATGCCCAGAAAAGTGCAAGGTTATAATGGTATTGTTGGGGATCATATCCTGACAGATGACATGAGGGATGGAACAAAGTTTCAGAGATCTTGAAGAGATTACCCATGAGTGCACCAAGCATGCAGGTGGTTCAGAGTTAAGTGTTGAGAGACAGTGGAGGCTGATTCTGAAGTAAAGGCTTGGAGAAGTGCAAGTGAGAGTACAAATATACTGTTAAAACCTATACCAGTATGGGTATACTTTTAAAACCAGTTCCTTTTTGAATGAAACCCTTGATGCTGAAGAAAAGTCATAACTCCAGAGGACTCCAGAGGAATTTAGAAAGGATTTTAATAATTAAACAGGACTCAGCTTTACCTTATGTGGTGTGCCCTTGCACTTTCCAGTGTCCTGATTTACATAGATGTCAGAGGTGGGTAAGAAGGCTATCTCTATGTTCAACAAAAGGAATAGGCAGGATAAGAAAAGTCAAGCCTAGTCATGAAGGTGGGACCTTGTAACTCCCTCAAGGATATTGCTTGGCCTTGGAGGTACTCTGGAGTAACCCAGAGGATCAGAGTGAGCCCAAGAGCTTGAGCAGAGTGAGGACAAAGATAAGGGGGTGTTTTTGTCAATATTTATACTGAGGTACAAGATACAAAGCTACAGTACTTATACCTCAGAGAGGCAGAACTATCTAAGAGTGTAACAAAGTGAGACAGGTACAACTCAGAAGCAAAGCAGATATCTAAATATCTAAGAAATGAATGAAGATGTTAGAGAAAACAATGTCCAATCATATTAGACTAAAACTGAAGGGTAATAGGATGAAACAGGGAAAAGCAAGGAACAGGAACAGAACAGGAATAGTAGCAATGATGGTAATAGTAACTAAGAACAGGAATGGTAACAGAGTTATACTGGAATGGTCCAGAGATGACAAAGTGGAACTAGGGTAGTACTTAACTGGAGCAGAGATAGACTAAAAACAGAATGAGGCAGAGTGGGAGTGGAAGCCTGGGGGAGTGTATAACACTAAGGAGTAGGAAGTGTACATGTGTAGCTGGGCAGACTGGAATGGTAATAAAGGGCCAGAGTTGCCTGAAGGAAAGTCAAAGGGCTAGAGTAGCTTACTAGATATGAAGATCAATTGTAAGCTGGGTTAAAATGGGGTCAGAATTGAGTTGAAGGTTCAGGATATGACAGAAACCCAGTCTAAGCCTTTGCCCTTATATATTACTAAGTACCTGTATATGAACCAGATCATAAGGCCAATATGAGGTAAAATGTACTGGCCAAACTGAAGGTAATCTGAATAAGATAAGATAAGGAAATAGGGGCTAAAAGTGGTGTAAGTAAAGTAAGTTTGTAACAGGTTTAAATAAAGAAAGAATTTATACTGCTAGCAATTTGAAATCATCTTACTTTGATTATTTTATTCTAACTTCAACTTTGGGACCTAAGCAAGTTCTTAAAAGGTTTTGACCTATCTAGGGTTGTTAGGAAGCTGAGCAACTCTTTGTAAAATATTCTGGGGTATCTAACTTTATTAGGGTCTGGGTATATCTTAAAACTGTCCATTTCTTTTCTTAGATCTAGAAAATGTCTTGGGTCAACTGTCACATGGACACAAGTCCTTTGGCCTCTATGGTTTACATTGGTGTTATTTAGTACCATCTCTTTCTTGCTGCTGTTTGTGAATGTTATATAATCCTTATTTCAAAAATCAAAATCACCAATCCATCATAAAGCAAGTTTATCATAGATCATTACTATTCATTTAATTGTTGAAAACAAGTACCTTTGTAAAAGACTTAGCTACAAACTAGAAGCAGTAGGGAAAATGTCTAATTCATCCAGTTGTGAGTATTTACTGCAAATCCTCTACTTTATTGCTTTATTATCTATAAAATCAGAAACTGGAGGGCATAAAGGTTGAAACCATCACCTAACTCAGAAGTCATTCATTAAATCACAATTTGAACAAGTACTGACAATGTGAAGGCTTAATTGCAGACTAGATCATATAGGGAAAAGTAAAAGAAATTATATTATTTGTTTTAGGCTTTGGATCAACTTCAATGAAGTTGTTGGTCTGGAGTTCTGTTATAAACTGCAATGTACTCCAGAGTACTCCAGATAACTCCAGAGAGGATGGGGCTTGGCTTCACCTTATGTGGTGTGCCCTTACACTAGTACTAAGTACCCCAATTTATAAAGGGGTTGGAAGAGAGTTGGAGGTTTGGGATAAGTTATAAGACCTTTTCATTGAGGGGTACAATGTCAAGTTGTGAGGTCAAGAATGGGGTCAAGAATGATTGTAATGCTGTGTTATGATTGATCTTCAAACTGAGGTACAAGATACAGAACTACCATACTTATATCTTGGAGAAGTGAATTATCTAAAAAAGGAATGAAGATGCAAAAGGAGTTGTCTCATAAGTGAAGCAGGTGCCAATGCATCCTGAATATGAATGGAGATGTCAGGAAAGACAATGTCAAATAATATCAAGCTGAAACTGAATAATGACAAAAAAAGGCAAGAAGAAAAAGAACAGAAACAGGAAATGAGATTGAAGGAACTACAGAGTTGTATCAGAATGGTACAGAGGTAATGTAGGTGAAATTGTAATCAACATTGGGTAGAAAGGGACAGAGACAAAGAGAACACAGGAAATACATAGTGTAGAAGCATAAAGTAACTGGAGTTGTACTGGAGATGAAGCAGAGTTGACTCATTGGCATGGAATATGACAAGTTCACATTTCATTGGCCAGTTCATCAAGCTGGATAAGGAAGATTTGGAGAGGAGACAGAAGCTGATTGGAAAGTTTAATAAAGAAGATTGGAGTTACATCTAGGGCTCTGAGATAAATTCAAGGATAATTTGATTGATGGGAGTTTTGTTTTCAGGTTGAGACTGCAATATCTATAAATGAAGATCTACTTGGGAATCAAGTCAAGGACAAGATTGGAAGATTGATGATTATGATCAGAGAAGACATCTAGCTATCTGAAAGGAGATGTGAAGGTTTACTCTAATCTAGTTTACTCTTAATACTTGGTTTCTGAAGAAAAATAGTCTGAAATTGACTATAAACTATTATGGTCTGTGATAACATTAAACTAGAAGGTTTATTCAAGTATGTGAACTCAGACAAAAGTTAAGGGTATATCTAGGCTTTTAATGAGTAGAAAGGAAGTAGCAGAAAGATCAAGAAAGTCTTGGAGTATGCAGATAAAAGTCCTGGTTACTATTGCAAAGTAACACTTTAGCACCAGTTCTAGTCATGTGATCTCATGTAATCATGCACAAGGAACCCCTCATGTGAAACCCTAGATTATAATTTGCTTCTTTTCTTTGAGTTATCCTTATAGTGGTCATATGACAGGTTACCTGACATGGATCTTATCTAGATCTGAATCTGGATCTGAGATGCATTTGTGGCAGATCTTCAGATTGAATCTCATCTGTGGCAGAGATCTCTATTCTTATGATATAGTCATGTTCAGCCCTGCATTTCCATTCTATTCATATCCACTTATCCTCATGGCTTACTGCAGGTAGTTAGTTATTCTCTTAGTTATGCCCTATACCCAGTCTCCTATTTAGTAATAGTTCCCATACTAGTGCATGTAGATTACCTGATCTGTGCACCAGCCTCTGAAATATATAAGGGCTAGAGTGGTAGTCTGGGTTTTCCCTAGTCTTGCTTACTTGAAGCCTAGTTTACTTTTCCCATGTAATCCTTTAGAATACCAATAAAGCCTGGACAAGGTTTAGTCCTTTCTCATCCTTGTATAGGCTCACCCCTTTGCTCATTTGCCTAGTTCCTGGCCACTAGTATAAAAGCCAGCTAGCAGGATAGGAAGGGTTTCATTAATTAAATAGGACTCAGCTTCATCTTATGTGGTATGCCCTTGTACTTTCTGGTGTCCCAATTTACATAGATGTTGGAGGTGGGTAAGAGGGCTGTCTCTGTGCTCAACAGGAGGGACAGGCAGGACAAGAAGAGTCAAGCCTAGTCATGGGGGTGGCCAGCAACAACAAGAGAAAGCAGAGGGTGGAGGAGGCACCAGCATACTGGAGGTATGAGGATAGAAAAGTGGAGTGTGAGGTGGGTGTGGGAAAGTCCATGTTGTGCTTGGCCTGCCAAGAGGCCAAGGCAAGGTGTAAATGCCCAGGAAAGGAGAAGCCAGTGCAGAAACAGCAATGGAGGAATATAAAGGAGAAGTGGCCCAAAAAGAAGGCTTGCTCAGAAGGAGCAGAAGGTGGCACTGAGCAGGTGGCCAAGGGCTGTTGCCTGCTGGCAGCAACCATACAGAAGGTAGGGGGCCAGATAGTATGGAAGATGAGGAGGGAGAATCAGCTGCTAGCATGGCTGGTCAATATCCTCAATTCCATGTGGAGGGTGAGTGGAGAGGATGTGGAGAGTGGGCTGGAGGATGGTGAAGAGGACAAGGTGGCAGAACTTGGAACAGGGTCCCAGAAGAAAGTGAGAAGAAAAGAAGACAAAGATATAATGGTACTAGAGTAGAGTAGTAGTTACTCTAGTTTGTTTTTGTAACAGAGATTGGAATTCAGAAATGACCTGGGGGGCTGGGAGTTATAATACAAAAAGGGGCATCAATAACTACTGAAGTGAAGGCTTTGAGCCTTGAGTGAACAAGTTTGGAGCAAATATGGAGTAAGTCTGGAAAGGTTTTTGCAAATTATAATAACCTGTCAAGATAAAATCTCATGACCAGGCAAGTGGTGCCTTGGGCAGTCATGGAGTAATAAGGAGAACAAAAGGACAACCAAGAAGAAAATGGAAGAAATAACTGAATTCCCTTAAGGAATAAGATTAGAGACCAATGTCAAAACAGTTACTTCTGACATAGAGACAGAGAAACTGAAAAGGAATAAAGAGGGTAGAAGTGGAGAGACATGGGGCTTCAGAAAGACTACTGGAGAGAAGATCAGAAATTAGACTAGCCCAATAGTCAAACAAAGAATTCAAAACAAATGTTGGAAAGATTGGATCTAGGGTAGGAAAGGGACAGAATTGAGGAAGGTTTTTTTATCTCCAAAGGGAACTGAAACATGCTAATTGCCAGTGAGACAGTTTATTGTGTGGCTAGAGGTCAGAGCTAAATTGAAGTTGGGTGAGATTCTAATAAAGCAGGTAGGGGCAGAAATATCAAAGACATATTCTATTCCTGATGTCCTTATTTGGTGAGCTCCAATACTGGACTGACAAACAACTAGCTCTTTGTTTCCTTAATAGGGTGGGTCTAATGCAGGCCAAACATCTGGAGTGTATGAGGAGGAAAATAGCCAACTGTATGGTTCTAGATTGAAGAGAAACTACATAATCATTAGGAGGACAGGGGTCTGGGACTGGAGATACAGGAGGAGTAGCCAGAGGGATGGAGCAGACACAATCTGGGGGTTTAGTGATTAAGGGAGGTGGGGGGTCAGAGCCTGTGGGGAACTGCCTGGTTGCAGACACCATTTAAGAGGTTGGTAATCACTTTTGCCAAGAGATAAAGAAGCAGAACAAGCTCCTTTGCAATCTAGTCCAGATCAAGCTAATGAAAGGTCATTAGGCTGGGTATATTGTAGCAGGGGAACCAAGGGTCATCCCTGTTGACCTCAAGGCTAAGGCCAAGTGGGAGGATGGCAAAGTAGCAGTTAGAGAGGATCCAAAGGAGTGGATGTTCCACTGAGGATTGCTTACTGGTTTTACCTCCTGTATATCACAAACAATTATGTATGCCTGATTGAATTGCACATTGTTCATGTGCTACAGTGAGGAGAGGAAAATAAGCTACTTGGGAGAGGAACAGAGATGATCAGAGATGATTGGGGTTGGGTGTAGTCAACATAGATAGGGGTCAGTCACTGCATGAGTGATAAGAGTGGTCAGAGGAGGCAATCAGCACAAAGCACATCTGGTCATTGCACAAAGAGGTAGACAGTCAACCAGGTGGACTGGGCACTGTGGCAGAAGAGACTGGAGAGGGAACAGAGGGAGGTTGGAGGATTGAGCAATGGAACTAAGAAAAGGGCAAGAGTGCTAGATAACCAGTAGGTTCAGATTGCTAGGGTCACTAGATGCTATCCTCTCTTTAAGTTCAATATCCCATTGTTGACTAGAAGACAGAAAACAAAGGGGCCAGAGGCAGCACAAGGCACAAAGCAGAAGATATCTGGAAGTACCCAGAAAAACAGAAGGGAGGCTGGAAAGAAAGGCCAATCAAAGGAATGGACACAGAAACAGGGAGTTCCCAGGGAATGCAGGAAGAGCAGAAATATTTCCAAAGGAGAAGGACAACCCAGAGAAAATAAAAGGACAGGTTTCTGGATAACAGATCAAAAGGAATAGAAACTGAAGGCAAAGAGTAACAGAGTCATTGGAACAAGACCAGAAGACCAAGGAATTCCCAGGGCATAACAACAAAGGGGTTCAGAGAAGGTTCTGAAGAAATAAGCAGAATTCTCAGGGAATGCAGAAGAGCAGAATTGTCTCCAGGGAAGAAATACCCAGAAAAAAGAAGCAGGATTCCCAGAAGATACAAAAGAGCAGAATGTCTTTCAGGAAAAAAAATACCCAGGGGAACAGAAAGACAGGTTCTGAAACAACATACAGAAAAATAAGGAAATACCCACAAGCAGAAATGGAGTCATCAGGAAACAATATCCAAAGAGCAAGGATTTCCTGGGCAAGAGTTAGAGAGAACAGGGAGGTGCAGAGATAATTCCATGAAACAGGTTTCTCAGAAGGGAATAGAGAGTGCCAATGGCAAGGGGGTTATAGAAAGGTGGCATATCAATAAAACAATGTAGCACTATACAGAGAAAATCCAAGCCAGGACCCATAAGAAACAGAAATAATGCTCAATCAACTGCAAGTAGGAAAAAAAAGAGTAATTACAGCACAGTCATAACAGAAGAGTAAGCTTTCTGGGGAGATGGAAAAGAAACAGAGATACTCAGAGAGGGCAAGAGACTTTTGATATGTGAGATGAAATGTGGGGAGCACACTGGAGTGCAGAGGAAAAGAGATAGTGCTTCTGAAGCCTGATTGGTCAGCAAGGTGGGTATATCTTAGCTGCAAGAATAAGAAAACAGATAGTGGGGATGCCATGGGTGAAAAAGAATAAAGGGTCAAATGCTACAAGTTTGGAGAAGATTGAAGGCAGGCAGAGATATCTTCCTGGTATACATATCAACAGATGAAACTGGCCTGCTACAAAAAGCAGAGTAGTGCAAAAATAACCATGTACTTAGGCAATGGAGTCATGCTACCAGATAATAATGAAAAACTGTGGTTTGAGATCAGAGTTAGCTAAGACTGGAGTGGTATGGAGCTATGGGGGATGCATGAGGTGCTGGCATGTGTTATCCAGTAAATAGATGAGGTACTACTCAATATCCAGGGTCAACAGATTACAGTGGATAAGTTAGTGATGCTCTAGAATTAGTGAATACAAATCATCCAGCAGAGGGTGATGCTAGGCATTGACAGAGTAAATCCAACAGTCTTTGTAGGGTATGTGGAGATCTGATAGCTTGAGCAGAAAAGGCAAAATTGAAGAAGAAAGAGAAGTGTTGAAAAAAAGCAGGAGTGGATGGAAGAGGGTCAGAGTGTTGGGGCTCCCAAATTCTAAATAGAACAAGATACCCAATGGGGATCATAATAATTGGAAGTGCATGAAAGTGTGGTGCTGGAGGTCAGAGAGACAAGGGGTACAGATTTAATAGACTTGTCATATTCAGGAGGCCAGATCTCAAAAGGCTAGAACTGATAGCCAGAAATGGGTTGCCTAGGAGTAGAGAACAGATGTGAGAGGTTAATGACCATCTATTGATAATTCTGGAGTAACTTGTCAAGGAAGGGGCCAGGAAATGGCTAGGAGATGCTTAGACTGTAATGGCAAGATCTAGACATGAGAAGTTAGTCAGAATGGTCTAGAGTAACATGGGGTGGTTTTTCATTGAGGATTACCAGATAACAACAACATGTCAGAGGACTAAAGTCAGCTACTGGAAAAGAATGGAAAAAATGAAGGGAGTGGCACTCATAAGTAGGAAACTATAATCTAAACTGCATTCAAGGATCCATGAGGACTGGTGATGTTATATGATAGTAGAAAGTCATAGCTGCTCTGAAGAGCCTGGAGTTAGGAATAGAGAAATGCCAGGGTCAGGAGTCAGAAGTTAAATCTAGGCACATGTATCTCAAGCAACTGGGGCCAGTAACTAACATTGTAGAACATCAGAGTGGCTTGGAGCAACTTGGAAGGTCAGGGGAAGTAAAGGGCTTGTGCCATGTGAAGACTAGATTAACTTAGGGATCAAATTCCCAGAAAAGCATGAGGTCATAATGGTGTTATTGGAGGTTATAGCCTGACAGATGGCATAAGAGATGGGTCAAAGTTCTGGAGATCTTGAAGGGATCACCCATAAGTGCACCAAGCATGCAGGTGGTTTAGAGTTGAGTGTTGAGAGATGGTTAAGGCTGATTCTGAAGTAAAGGCTTGGAGAAGTGCAAGTGAGAGTATAAATATACTATTAAAACCAGTTTCTTTCTGAATATTCTCACCACCAGTTGAGATCAAGAGTGAATCAGAGTTTGAGATCTCCAAAATCCTAGATTCAAAAATAGATTGTAGATGAAGGAACTGCAAATTACTATATTTGATTAAGTGGTTAAATTATGAGGATACTAACAAGGAGACCTTATGGCTTCTTACCACTGAATTAGATCATGCTTCAGAGATTGTTGTGGAGTTTTATCTCCATTATCTGGACAAGTCTGGGCTATCTTATAATTGACCAACTGAATAGTGGATCTAGTAATCTAGTTACAAGATCCTTTATCTACTCCAAGATTGCCTTTTCAATCTCCTCATTTCCATTGTCTACCATGGAAATTCTGCCAATTTCTATGCAAAGCTCTAATAGCTCCACTGCTACCTCATCAATCACTCTGTTCTTGCCCTCTGAACTTCCAGCATCTCTGGTCTCTGCCACTTATACCTTTCCCAATACATTAACCAGCTGCCCTAGCAGCTGGTTCTTGTACCTCACCTCCTGCTGTACCTTTCTGCCTACCTCCCTTATTGACACCTTTATTAGGTGACAGCCCTCAGCCACCTGCTGAAGACCCTTCTCTGTCTCCTCTGAGTCTGCCCTGCTACTAAATACCCCATTCTTTCCTGTCTTCTGCCTCCGCTTTCTCTCTGGCCTCTCCTGACCAGGGCAGTCATACCTTGCCTTTACCCCTATGCAGGCAAGACATGATGTTGACTTGCCTGGGCCTACCTTATACTCCAGCCTCTGGTTGTTATACCTCCAGCACTCTAGTTCCTCCTCCACTCTCCACTTGCCATTGCTACTACTGGACTTTACCTGGGCTTGGCAAAGTTCCACCACCTATACCAGGTTTAAGTGCTAGGCCTTAACTACATTTTTGGTACTTACTCATTTCCAGATCACCTTTACTGCCTTCCAAGCATCCTCCACTTTCTTCTGAGTCTCCTTTTCTCACCTCACCTTCCCTTGCTACTTCCACTTGGTGTACTTCACATCACTAAGCTCCTCTTTGTCATCAATGCACTCCTCAAGGTACTTATTAGACCAGGTGTGAATATCAGTGAATGAAGACATGATAAAAGGAACTTATGTGGAAGTCTCTGGGATGGTATTTACTTTTATGGGTTTCTGGCTAGCTAAACTCTAATGCCTGCTCTGCTCACTTATTAATTGAGAGCACATGCTTAATAGCCTTTAGGAGTTCAGGCCTTAAAAGGGGAATACTGTTATATTCTATGCTAATGGGTCAACTCTGCTATGTCTCTGGTGCAACTCTAGTTGCTTTTATGCTTTAAGCTGTGTATTTCCTGGTTCTCTTTACCTCTGTCCTTTCCTACCTAATGTTGATTACAACTTTACCTACACTAACTCCATACCATTCCAATACAACACCATAGTTCCTCCAATCTCACTTTCTGTTCCTGTTCCTTTCTACCTTGCCTCTTTCTGTCATCATTTAGTTTTCAGTTTGATATTATTCAACATTGTCTCCTCTGACATCTTCATTTGTATCCAGGATGTATTGACACCTGCTTTGCTTATAAGACAACTTCTTTCATATCTCTGTTCTCT
This sequence comes from Pulveroboletus cf. rosaemariae, assembly GCA_038089275.1. Lineage (NCBI taxonomy): Eukaryota > Fungi > Basidiomycota > Agaricomycetes > Boletales > Boletaceae > Pulveroboletus > Pulveroboletus cf. rosaemariae. The sequence goes on along the minus strand of JBBPKN010000793.1, from coordinate 13,674 downwards.
CCTTAGATAATCTACCTCTCTGAGATATAAGTACTATAGCTCTGTATCTTGTACCTCAGTTTGAATATCAACTATAACACAATGTTATGATTCTTCTTGACCCCCTCCTGCTTCATGACTTGATATCATATCCTATACTAAGTCTCATAACTTACTTCACAACCTAATATCATACCTCTCAGTAAAAAAGCTCTATGGCCTATTCCAGATCTCTGACAGCTTCTGACCCCTCTGTAAATCAGGGCACCTGGTACTAGCATAAGGGCATATCACATAAGGTAAAGCCAAGCCCTGTCCACTCTGGAGTTATCTGAAGTACCCCTGGAGTATATTGCAGTTTTATAACAAAAAGCAAAGCTTTTATTCTAGCTCCTTATTGTAATTTCAATCTAAAGATTAACTTGGAAGACAGAATCTCCTCATCTATTGGAACTATGTATTTCATTTCATCATCTAAGCTTGAAGCACTCAGAACCTTTTTAGATAAGTACCTTTCCATGGAATTCATCTGCCCTTTTTTCTTCACTTATGCTATGCCCATTCTCTTTGTCCAGAAATCACCAAGAAAGACTACTATTCCCTTTCACATATTTCTGATCTTCTTAATACTCTGAGCTATGTAACTATCTATATCAAGCTTAATCTTAGGCATGATTACCATCTGGTTTGCATTGCTGAGGATGACAAATAAAAGACCTTCTTCTGCATGTGCTATGGCTCCTATGAATGGCTTGTTATGCTCTTTGATCTAACTAATGTTCCTATGGCATTCTAGCAGTTTGTTAATTTCACCTTCACAGATCTTTTTAATATCTTAGTTATTGTTTATTTGAATGATATCCTAATCTTCTCCCCTAACCAGACTTCTCATGCTGAGCATGTCCACAAAGTCCTCTGCCATCTCTGAAAACATGACCTTTATGCCAAATCCAAGAAATGCAAATTCCATACTGATTTCATTAAATATCTCAGCTACCAGCTTTTCCCTTCTGGTTTGATTATGTCCCCTGATAAGATCAAATCCATTCAGGACTGGCCAGAGCCACATAAAGTTCATGATATTCAGTTTTTTCTCAGTTTTGCTAACTTTTACTGCCATTTTATTCAAGGCTACTTCAATACTGTCATCCCTTTAACCTGTCTTACTGTTAATACTGCAACATACTCCAGGGGTACTCCAGATAACTCTGGAGTGAATGGGGCTTGGATTTACTGTATGTAGTGCACCCTTACACTAGTACCAGATGCCCCAATTTATGGAGGGATTAGAGGAGGGTCAGAGATTCAGGGTAAGCTATAGAGCTTCTCTATCAAGGAGTATGATATCAAGTTGTGAGGCAAGTCATGAGACTTAGTGTAGGATATGACATCAAGTTATGAAGCAAGAGGAGGTCAAGAATGATCATAACATTGTATTATGGTCAATATTCAAACTAAGGTACAAGATACAGAACTACCATACTTATATCTTGGAGAAGTAGATTATCTAAGAAGGAAATGGAGATGCAAAGGGAGTTATTTCATAAGTGAAGCAGGTGCCAATGCATCCTGGATACAAATGGAGATGTCAGGTGAGACAATGTCAAATAATGTCAAAACTAAAACTAAAGGATGACAGAAAGAGGCAAGGAAGAAAGAAACAGGAACAGGAATTGAGATTAGAGAAACTACAGAGTTATATTGGGTTGTTATGGAGTTGATGTAGGTAAAGTTGTAATCAACATTAGATAGGAAGAGATGGAGGTAAAGGGAATCAGGAAATATATAGCTTATAGCATAAAGGAAACCAGAGTTACACTGGAGACAGAGTGGAGTTAACCTGTTGGCATGGGATATGACAGTATTCCCCTCTTAAGGCCTGAACCCCTGAAGGCTACTAAGCATGTGCTCTCAATTAGTAAGTGATCAGAGCAACCATCAGAGTTTAGCTGGCCAGAAGCCTATAAAAATGAATACCACTTCAGAGACTTTCACACAAGTTTCTCTTATTATATTTTCATTTACTGACATTTATACCTGGTCTAATGAGTACCTTGAGGAGCACATAGAAGATGAAGAAGAGCTTGGAAACATGAAGTATGCTAAGTGAAAGCAGCAAGGGAAGTTGAGAAGAGAGAAGAAGGAGACTCAGAAGAAAGCAAAGAAGGCTCAGAAGGCAGTGGAGGTAGTCTGGAAATGGGTGAGTATGAGCCACACTGTCAAGACCTAGCACCCAAATCTGGTTTAGATGGAGGAACTTTGCCAAGCCCAGGTAGAGTCAAGTAGTAACAAGGGCAAGAAAAGAGCAGAGAAGGGACTAGGGTGCTGGAGGTGCAATGACTGGGGCTGGAGTGCAAGGTGGGCCCAGGCAAGTTAACATCATGCCTTGCCTATATAGAGGTAAAGGTAAGGTATAATTACCCTGGCCAGAAAAAGCCAAAGAGAAAGCAGAGGGAAAAGAGTGAGGAAGATGATGTGCTTAAAGGTAGGGCAAACTCAGAGGGGACAGAAGAGGGCCTTTGACAGTTGGCAAAGGGCTGTTACCTGATGGAGACATCACTAAGGGAGGTAGGTGGGAAGATGTGGTGGAAGGTGAGGTGCAAGAACCAGCTATTAGGGCAGCTGGTTAATGCATTGGGAAAGGCATGGGTGGCAGAGACTGAAGATGCCAGAAGTTTGGGGGGCAAGAATGGAGAGATTGATGAGATAGTGGGGAAGCTGTTGGATCTATGTGTGAAGGTCAGAGGGATCATGGTATTAAATAATGAGAATAAAAAGAAAGTTGAAAAGGCAGTCATTGAATAGGCAGGAAATCTTGTGACTAGGTTGTTGGGTCAACAAACTCACTTAGTCAATCATAAGATAGCCTGGGTTTGTCCAGATAACAGAGGTGGAACTTCTTTACAATCTCTGAGGTATGATCTAATTCCAGTGGTGAGAAGCCAAGAGGTCTTCTTGTTAGTACCCTTATAATCCAATTACTTAACCAAATATAGTAATTTGCAGTTCCTTTACCTATGATCTATCTTTAAGTCTAGGATTTTGGAGATATCAAACTCTGGTTCACCATCAATCTCAACTGGTGGTGAGGGTGGTTGCATATGATTGAAGATCATGTTGGGAACAGAGGGTTCAAGTTAAGAGACATGAAATACCAGGACCTAAGTTCTTTTCAGTGAGTTTTTTGAATGGCCATATAGTCCTAAAGTATTTAGCCTTGATAAATACCTGGTTACCTACTTTAAAGTCTGATACTGGAGATCATTGGATGTTTGCAGGTCCTTGGTATCTGACTTGGGCAGCAGCTATTTTCTCATGAAGAAAGGTATGGAGTGAGTCAAGTTTAATGGCATATTCTCCAGCTTGGGTATAGATAAGATCACATTCTGGGTGAATGAAGATGATCAGATGGTAGCCCATGTTAGCAAAGAAAGGGGAAACACCTGTGTTAGCATTAGAGATGTTATTGTAAGCAAACTCTGCAAGGAGCAGGAGTTTAGACCAGTTATTCTGCTGGTAGTTGCAATAAACATGTAGATACTGCTTCAGGGTTTGGTCCATTTGCTCTGTTTGACTATTACCTTCCAGATGATACCCAGAGATGAAGTGGAGGCAGATGTTAAGGGCTTGATCCAGGGAATGGAAGAAATGGGAGATAAACTCAGAACCATGATTGGAGGTAATGTGGGAGGGAACTCCATGTTTGGAGAAAACATGGAGTAAGAAGAGTTTAGCAAGCTCTGGGGAGGTCACCTTATCATCTGTAGGGATGAAGCTGCACTGCTTCAATAGATGATCTACAATAACAAGGATGGTGGTATGACTGGAGGAAGCCAGAAGTTGTTCAATGAAATTCATATAGATGGAATTCTACAGCTTTTCTGAGATAGAGAGCTACTTGAGGAGGATGTAGGGTTTGTAACAGGGTACCTTGGCATAAGCACAAGCTGTACATAAGGAAACATACTCTTTGACAAATGCTTAAATGCCAGGCCAGGTATATTCTCAGAAGATAAGCTCCAGTGTCCAATTCTGTCCAAAGTATCCAGATAAGAGGTGGTTATGCTTGTAATAGAGTACCTAGAGGCATAGGTCAGAGGTATCCAGGACATAAATGCAGTTATCCAGACACAAAAAGCCTTCTGGATCTTTAAACCAATAAGAATTAGGTAAGAGGGTGCTAGACAAGTGAGTAGAGGTGGTGGAATTAGAAGAGAGTGCTAAGAGGATGTTATAATGGAGGATTTCGAGGTCAAAGAGGGATACAAACCAGAAAACCAGAGATGCCAAGAAGAAAGCCCAAAGGGATACAGTGAGTTGCTTCTGTGTAAACACCAGATGGAAATTGTACAGATTGACATGGCCATAGTCACTATTCCCCTCTTTGGAATAGATGTCCCAATATCTAGTCAAGGCATCAGGCTTAGCTCCCAAATAACCCAGGCAGAAACAGATAATCAAATTAAACTGGGAAAGGAATTCTGACCACTGGGCTTGCCAGCAAGTCAGAAGCTTGGATATAGCAAAGTATTCCAGGTTCTTGTGATTGGTAACAACATTGACCAGAGCACCAGAATCTTTAAGGTAATGTTGCCAAGTCTTAAATGCTGTGAAAATGGCAAGAAGCTCCTTATCATGGGTGTTATAGTTGAGTTCTAACACAGTGAGTGTACATGAATAGAAAGTGACAGAGCAGACCTCATTATCCAGACACTGGAGTGAAAGGATTCTGGTGATTGTATAGTTGAAAGCATTAGTTTCAATGATAAAAGAAGCATCTGGGATCCAATGGGTCAGAATAGAGGCTGAAGTAAAAGCATCTTTGAGATGCTGGAAAGCAGTGTGACAAGAAGTGTCAAAATCCCAATAAGCTGATTTACAAGTGAGTTAAGTCAGGAGAATAATGATGTCAGAGTAGCCCCAGATGAAGTGGCAGTAGAAGTTAGTGAAACCAAGGAAAGACTGGATATCCTGAACTTTGTGAGGCTTGGACCAATCCAGAATAGATTGAACCTTTTCAGGGGACATAGTGAGCTCTGAAAGGGGAGAGCTGGTATCTGAGATACTCAGTTGAATCAGTATGGAATTTGCATTTCTTAGATTTGACAAAGAGGCCATGTTTCTGAAGGTGACAGAGGACTTCACAGACATGCTCAGTATGAGATATCTGGTCAGTGGAGAAAATTAGGATATCATTCAAATAAATAATTACAGAATCATTAAAAAGATCAGCAAAGATAGAATTGACAAACTGCTAGAAAGCTGCAGGGGCATTGGTAAGCCTGAATGGCATAATAAGCCACTCATACAAGCTATAGCACATACAGAAGGAGGTCTTCCCATATACAGAAGGAGGTCTTCCACTTGTTGCCCTTAGCAATGCAAACTAAATGATAAGCATGCCTAAGGTCAAGCTTGATATAGATGGTCATGTTGCTTAGAGCATTAAGGAGATTGGAGATGCACAGAAGGGGATAGCAGTCTTTCTTTATGATCTTGTTGAGTCCTCAGAAATCTATACACAATCAGAGGGATCCATCCTTCTTCTGGATAAAAAGAACAGGAGCAGCATGAGTGGATGAAGATGGGCAGATGAATCTCATAGAGAGGGGTTTGTCTAAGAAGGTTCTGAGTACTTCAAGCTCAGAGGGCAAAAGAGAGTAGGTAGTGCCAATAGATAGAAAAGTGCCTTCTTCCAGATTGATCTTCAGGTCAAACTTGCAATGGGGAGCAAGGGTAAAAGCCTTGCTTTTGCTAAATACATCAGTGAAGTCATGATATTTCTGAGGGATACCAGAAAGGTCAGCTGGAGAAGGGCAATGAAGGCAGAATGGAGATGACTCTCCAGGAGCTGGAGTTGCAGATAGAACAGGACTAAGCCATCAAGACTACAGGCATATGTGAATGCTAATAAGCTAAGTAGCTCAATCAACAGAGGTCTGGGGTCTAAGAAATGCAGTAAATCAGATTTGAAGTCAGTATTGGTCAAAGAGACCAGAAGCTGCAGAGGTGAGCTCAGAGAAATTGGCATGTTTGGTTCAAATGAGTCAAATGAGATACAATTTGATATCCAGTCAATCAACAGATCTATCTAGGAGTGTAGCAAAGTGAGACAGATGCAAACCCAGAAGTGAAGCAGATGTCTAAATATCTAAGAAACAAATGGAGATGTCAGGGGAGACAATGTCCAATCATGTCAGACTGAAACTGAGAGATAACAGGATAAAGTGAGGGGAGACAAGGAACAGGAATGAAAACAGGAACAGTGACAGTAACTGAAAGTGGGACTAGTAATGGAGTTATATTGGAGTGGTCTGGAGAAGACAAAGTAAAACTAAGGTAGTACTTAACTGGAACAGAGATAGGACTGAAAAATGGAATAGGGCAGAGCAGGACTGGAGGACTGGAGGAGCATATACTGATGGAAGAGCAGAAAGCATACTTGCATAGCTGAGGTGAAATAGAATAGTGACAGAAGGCTAGAGTTGCCTGGAGGGGAGTCAGAGGGCTAGAGTGGCTTACTGGATATAAGGACAAGTCATAAGTCAGGTCAGAATTAGGTCAGAATTGGGTTGGAGATATGGGATATAATAGTATCTCAATTTTAGGCCTGAACCCTTGAAGGCCATTGGCCTGGAGTGTAGAGAATATTAACACATGATCTGAGATACTGTGATGATGGGCATGTGGTCATGTATTAGCACCATTAGAGTGATTAAACAGAGCAGTGTGAAGGTAACAAGCATGTGACCTTGTTTAGTGACAATGGGGTGGAAGAGTGGAGTTGTTGGCTTATTCATGAATAAAAACAGTTACTTCAGTGCAACTTGTCCTTTCCTTTAGTACAATAACATGCCCTTATTCACTAACATTGCAACATGGGCCAAGAAGCACATCACAGAGTACACCAATAACAATGAGACATTGGCTGATGTGAAGTACACAGAGTGCAAGAGGCATGTAAGGGCAAAGAAGGAGGAGGAGGAGTGAAAGAAGGTGGCAGAGGCTGCCTAAAGGCAGGCTAAGAAGGCTGAGAGGGCCCAGTGGGTAGCAGAGGCAGCTGCCCAAGAAAAGGTAAGTACTGTGGTTATTCACCTGAGAGCTGATAACTTAATGCCATCAGGTGGCACAAGTGCAGGCCCAGGCAGGGCCTAGCAGTGACAAGGGAAAGCAGAGGGCAGAGGAGATACTGGTATACTAGAGATGTGAGAATAGGGAGATGGAGTGTGAGGTGGGCATGGAAAAGTCCACATTGTGCTTGGCCTGCCAAGAGGTCAAGGCAAGATGCAAGCACTCAGGGAAAGAAAAGCCAGTGCAGAAGTGGTGATGGAGAAATGTGAAGAAGAAGTGGCCTGAGGAGAGAGTGCACTAAGAAGAAGCAGAGGGTGGTGCTGAGCAGGTGGCAGAGGGCTATTACCTACTAGTGGCAATAATATAGAAGGTGAGGGATTGGGTGGTGTGGAAGATGAGAAGAGAAAACCAGCTACTAGAGTGGCTGGTCAACATCCTTGATTCCATGTGGAAAATGAATGGAGAGGATGCAGAGAGTGGGCTGGAGAATGGTGAAGAGGAAAAGGTGGCAGGAGAGATGGTGGAACTGGGGACAGAGATCCAGGAGGAAGCAGGGAAAGAAGAAGATGACAATGTAATAATACTAGAGTAGGGTAATAAAAGCTCTAGTTAGTGTTTTTGTAAACAGAGGTCAGGGTTTGGGATTGGCTTGGGGGCCAGGAGTTAGAATATGAAAAGGGGCATTAGAGACTACTTAAGTAAAGACCTCATAAAGCTTGAGTAAACAAGTTTAGGACAAGAATGAAGTAACCCCAGAAAGTAAGGTTTTCACAAATTGCAAGAACCTATCAAGATAAAGTCTTGTGACCAGGCAAGTGGTGCCTTGGGCAGTCATGGGGTGATAAGGAGAACAAAAGAATAACCAAAAAGGGAACAGAAGAATTAACTAAATTCCCTAAAGAGATGAGATTAGAGATCAACACTAAAACAGTCACTTCTGAACAGAATCAGAGAAATTGAAAAGGAGCAAAGAGGGCAGAAGTGGAGAGCCATAGGGGCTTTGGAAAGACTACTAGAGAGAAGATCAGAAATTAAGCTAGAGCCCAATAGTCAAACAAAATATCCAAAACAATGTCAAAGAGGTCAGAAACTAGGGCAGAGAATGAATGGAGTTGAGGAAGGTTTCTTTTCTCCAAATGGAACTGAAATATGCTGATTGCCAGTGAGACAGTTCATCATGTAGCTAGAAGTAGAAGCTAAATTGGAGTTGGGTCAGATTCTGATAAAGCAGATAGAGGGCAAAAATGTCAAAGATATATCCCATGCCTGATGTCCTTATTCAGCAAGCTCCAATACTGGTCTGATGAACAGCTTGCTCCTTGTCCCCATGATGGAATAGGCCTGATGCAGGCCAAAAACCTGGAATATACAAGAAGGAGACTAGCCAGTTATATGGTTTTGGATTGGAATACTACTGCATAATCATCAGGAGGACAGGGGTCTAGGACTGGAGACATGAAAGGAGTAGCTGGAGGAGCAGAGTAAGCACAACCTGGGGGTTCAGCAGTTGAAGAAGGTGGGGAGTTAGAGTCTTTGGGGGACTGCCTAGTTGCAGATACCATTTATGAGGTCAGTAATCATCTTTGCTGAGAGATAAAGAAGCAGAACAAGCTCCTTTGTGACCTAGTCCAGATTAAACTGGCCAAGGGCTGTCAGGCTAGGTACATTGTGGCAGGGGAACCAAGGATCATCACAGTTAATCTCAAGGCTGAGGCAAAGTGGGAGCACTGCAGAGTGGAGGTCAGAGAGGAACCAGAGAAGTGGATATTGTGCTGATGGTTGCTCACTGGTCTTGCCTCTTGTATACAACACAATTGAATATATATGCTGATTGAATTGCACATCATTTATGTGCTGCAGCAAGGGGAGGGAGATGAGCTACTCAGGAGAGAGATGGAGATGATCAGAGATGATCAGAGATAGGTGCAGTTAACACAGGTAGGGATTAGTTACTGCACAAGTGGTAAGGGTAGTCAGAGGGGGCAATTGGCACAGAGCAAGTCTGGTTATTGCACAAAGGTAGACAGTTGACCAGGTGGGCTGGGCACTATGGCAGAAGAGATCAGAGATGGAATAGAGGGGGGTTGAAGGGGCAAGTAATGGAGCTGAGAGAAGGTCACAAGTGCTAGATAACTGGTAGGTTGCAGATTGCTAGATACAATCAGCAGTTACTAGTGCAGTTACTAGATGCTATCACTAGACACTTTCCCTTTCTCAAGGTCAACATTCCATTGTTAACTAGAAGACAGGAAATAAAAAGGGGCCAGAGGCAGCACAAAGTGTGAAGCAGAAGGTATCTGGAAGTACCTGGAGAGATGGGAGGGAGGCCAGAAGGAAAGGCCAACCAAATGAATGAACATGAAAATAAGGAAGATTTCCTAGAAAATGCAGGAAGAGCAGAAATATCCCAAAGGAAAAAGGAAAACCCAGGGAAATAAAAGGACAGGTTCCTGGATAACAGATCAGAGAAGAAAAGGAAACTAAAGGCAAAGAGTAATGGAGTCATTAGAACAAGGCTGGAAGATCAAGGGACTCCCAGGGCAGAGAACAACAGAGGAGTTCAGGGAGGTTCTGAAGAAATGAGCAGGATTCCTAGGAGATGCAGAAGAGCAGAATGTCTCCAGGAAAAAGAATACCCCAGGGAATTGAAGAACAGATTTCAAGATGACATATTAAAAAAGGTAAGAAAAATCTGTGAGTGGAAATGAAGTTGTCAGAAAACAATGCCCAAAGAGCAAGGATTTCCTGGGCAGGAATCAGAGAGAATGCAGAAATGCAGAGAGAATTCCATAAAGCAAATGTTTTCCAGAAAGGGACAGAGAATGCCAAAGACAATCAGAGGAGATTATTAGGAGGTGGCATATCAAGAAAACAATATAGTGTCATATAGAGGAAATCCAAGCAGGTACCAATAAGGAACTAAAACAAAGCTCAATCAACTGCAAGTAGAGAAAAAAAGGATAATTGCAGTGCAGTTATAATGAAATGGTGAGCTTTTTGGGAAAATGGAAAGAGTCAAAGATATCTAAAAAGGGCAAGAAGACTTTGGGCATGTGAGACAAAACACAGTAAGCATGTCAGAGTGCAGAGGAAAAGAGGTGGTGCTTCTGAAGCCTTGTTGATCAGAAATATGAGTATACCTCAAAAACTGCAAGAATAAAGAAAACAGGTGATGGGCTAGCCAGAGGTAAAGAAGAACAAAAGGTCAAATGCTACAAGTTCAGAGAAGGATGGAGGCAGACAGAGGTGTCTTTCTAGTAAGCATATCAACAGACAAAACTAGCCTGCTACTAAGAGCAGAGCAATGTGAAGACTACCATATACTTAGGCAATAGAGTTATAACTACCAGATAATAATGAAAAGCTGTGATTTAGATTCAGAGTTAGCTGAGACCAGAGTGATATGGAGCTATAGGGGTGCACAAGGTACTAGCATGTGTTATTCAGTGAACAGACAAGGTACTACTCAATATCCAGGGTTAACAAACCACAGTAAATGAGTTAGTGGTGTTTTAGAATTAGTAAACACAAACCATTCAGTAAAGGATAATGCTAAGCATTGACAGAGTGAATTCAACAGTCTTTGTAGGATATGTGGAGATCTGATAGCTTGAGCATAAGAGGTGAAAATGAAGAAAAAAGAAAGGCTTCAGAAAGAAGTGAAAATAAATGAAAAGGGGTTAGAGTATTGGGGCTTTTAAATTCTAAATAGAACAAGGTACCCAATAAGGGATTGTAATGATTGGAAGTGCACAAAAGTGTAGTGCCAGAGGTCAAAGAGACAAGAGGCTCAGATTTGATTATATAATGGTTGAAATATAAAATCAAGTAGCATAAGAACATTTTAAAGCTCAGACATATTGATTACATGTGTGTCATTGTTTATATTACCAAACAATGCCAAACATACCATAATTATAGTGTTCAAATAAAAAGTACATAAAACATTTTAATAGAGTCTCTGTTTTCAAATGGCCATATCTATTAAAACTCATATTCTTCTTGCTATATCAACATAATCTGGGCTTAAACTCCATAGATTTCTGGAAGGTCCAGAGATTTCCAAAGAAAAATGAAAAAAATTATATTGGGCAAAATAGGACTTATCTTTACCTTATATGACATACCCTTGCACTTTGCAGTGTTCTGATTTATAGAGGAATTAGTCATGGAGAGGAGAGTGATTTCAATGCTCAATAGGAAAGATAGGCAAGACAAGGAAAGTCAAGCCTAGTCATAAGAATAAAGCCTTATAATTTTTTAAGGGTATTATTTAGCCCTGGAAATACTCTGGAATAACTCAGAGAATCAGAGAGTGAGCTAAGTAGCTTGGTCAGAGTAAGGACAAGGTCAAGACTATTATAATGCACTTTATTCTTCTTTTCACTTTTTATACATTCTTCACACTACTGTAGCTCTTTACATTGTTATATTACATGATTTTTTCACATCTTCACCCCTTCTCTATTTTACCTTTTCACCTCTTTATACTTTCACACCTTTATATGTCACAGATCTAGACTGGTCTAGATTCTGATGTCATTATCTTGTATTGTTCTCATATTTCTAGAACCTTGCTCTCTTATTACTATTGGTCTGTTTACTATAGCATAGTTTAGGGCAGCCATGCCAAGCATGGTCTGTGCATATACTGTAGCTCTATATAAGGAAATGAATTCAAGTCTGATATCTCCAGTCTTATGCACTTGAATTTCTAGCTTTTATATATATTTTTGACTTTATAAGCTTTATCTAGTTCTAGTATCTCTAGTTCAAAGACACTCTCAGGTTTTAGGAAGTACACACAGAGGTGCAGGATAGAATATAGAATCAGCACATAAAGGTATGCTTTAAAGATAAAATATCTTTGTTGATATTTATACTGAAATACAAGATACAAGATTATAGTACTTATATCTTAAGGGGCAGAACTATCTAAGAATATAGTAAAATAAAACAGGTGTAATCTCAGAAGCAAAACTAGTGCCTAAGTATCTAAAAAATAAATGAAGACATCAGAAAAGACAATGTTCAATTATGTTAAACTAAAACTAAAAGATGGCAGAA
>JBBPKN010000792.1:0-28545 GCA_038089275.1 Pulveroboletus cf. rosaemariae | reverse complement strand
ATACAGAACTACAGTACTTATACCTCAGAGAGGCAGAACTATCTAGAAGTGTAATGAAATGAGACAGGTGCAAACTCAGAAGTGAAGCAGATATCTAGATATCTAGGAAACAAATGGAGATGTCAGGAAGACCATGTTCAATCATGTCAGACTGAAACTGAAGGGTGACAGGATGAAACAGGGAAGAGCAAGGAACAGGAACAGAACAGGAATAGTAACAATAATGGTAATGATAGCTGACCAGGAATAGTAACAGAGTTATATCAGGATAGTCTGGACGAAGGGGAACTAGGATAATACTTAACTGGAGCAGAGATAGACTGGAAGTGAAATGGGTAAAGTAGGAGTGGAAGTCTGGGGGAGCATATAATGCTAAGGGGCAGAAGTGTACATGTGCAGCTGGAGAAGACTGGAATGGTGATGGAGGGCCAGAGTTGCCTGGAGGAAAGTCAGAGGGCTAGAGCGGCTTACTAGGTGTAAAGACCAATTGTAAGCCAGATTAGAATGGGGTCAGAATTCAGGTTGAAGGTCTGGGATATGATAGCCAGGCAACATCTTGTTGGTTCAATAAAAAACTTTATCAGCTATGATAATCTGGAAAACTTTGGAACTTCTCTTATAATAGTTTCAGAAACATCTGATTTCTTCAACTCAATGCCTTTCTTGACAACTTCTGCTTTGTCTTTTTGACCTAGCTCCTTGACTTTAGAAGCATAACTACTAATCCATCTTAGACTCATCTCTTTTTGAGACTTGCAAACCATCTTGGCTGCTAAACTTCTGATCTAGAAAACTTTGCATCTGCTATAATGTCTTGTTAAATACTCTTAAGTGGAATAAAGGGAAATTGCTTCTTGCAATAGCTGCCTATACTTGGCTAGTACCTTGTAAATATCTGATAGTCTTCTTAACTCATATTATCTATAATAGTCTGCTGTCTTAGTAAACACATTTTATACAGACCAGATTTCAAGTCTTCATCAAGTGGCATGCATTCTTTGCATAAGAGCTTGCTACTACTGCTGAATAAGAGTGACTTATTCTAACCCTAATCCTATCTGAGGGTGCTTCTTTTACTAAATGAACTTTTGTGGCTAGTGGCTCTAACTAGGCATAGATATGAAAAAAGAATGGAAGAGAAGGCATAGCCTTGGAATGGAAGTGCAGGATCAGAGGTGCTATATCCATAAAAATGAAGATCTCTGCCACAAATAAGATCCAATCTAGAGATCTGTTATAAATACATTTAAGGTCCAGATTCAGATTTAGATCCAGATCAAATAAGATCCATGGAGATTAAAGAGGAGGGTAGTTCCTGGAAAGATCCAGAGAAGATCCATGTTAGGTGACTAATTATTATATGACCACTGCTGGGAAAGAAGAATAATAAATACTCTTAATAGAATAGAATCACAGACTAGAGTAAAGCCAAAAAAGGAATGTCTTATACACAATCACATGATGTTATGTGACTGGTTCTAGTGCAGGAAGTGTAACTTTGTAATACTAAGTATTACAAACTCACTTTACTTACACCACTTTAGCCCCTATTTCCTTATCTTATTTTATTTGGATTACCTTTAGTATAGCCAGCATCTTTTACCTCATGTTGGCCTCATGGCCTGGTTCATGCACAGGTACTTAGTAATATATAAGGGCAAAGATTTAGACTGGATTTTCCAGTCAAAAGCACTTGTTCATTTGTTGCTATTATCCTTTCTCTGATCTGACTGCTTGTGTAAGTACCCCTCAAGGCTTGGCCTCTGGGATTAGAGTTGAACCCCTTAACACTGAGAAGTGAAGTCCAAATACTAGTTGCTTATTAAGATACCTAGATGGCTAAACAAACAAGTACTCAAAGCTGAAGAGCTAAGAGCTATATAAGTAGTCTATTTATACTATCTAGGGTGGCACACAGACCACTAAACATATCAGGGATAAATACTAATATGGGAACTGGGCATAGGGCAAGGGTAAAGGGTATGACTAAGTAGCCATGTGTATCAAGAGTCTAAATGGAAGAGAAGCATAGTAATAGAAAGGAAGACTATAGAGTCAATGGATATAAGTACAGTACCTTAGCTTTAAGGCTAAGAAAATCCCATTTGAATCTCTGCCATAGATTAGATCCATCAATCTAGATCTAGATCTAAGATTCAAGATCAGATATTATCTAGATATGATTGAAAGATACCATTATCTAAGATCTGCTAACTAATCCTGTGCTAACTCTTTAGTTAAGAAATACTCTGATAAGACTGATCATAGTCTAGGGTTTGTCTCAATCTGGTATAGAAGTTTCACAATCATGTGATAAGCATATGACTCTTGTGCATCCAAACTGTTTATTTATAACAAATAACATGCTTGTTGATAGAAGAAAGTTTTAAAAAATAACCACCATAATAATTTTTCTTCTCTGGTTGAATTTCCTGAAGGACCCTAGCCACAGTAGACTTCCCTAGACCAGTTTGAGATGCAATTTTCCTACAGAAAAGATTAAGAGAGGCAAAAAAGATGATATTATCTCTTTAAGCAGCAAAAAAATGTTTTATATGTTATGAATGTAACATTCACTAGCAGAAGAGTCACATGACAAGCATGTGACTGTGAGACATCCTTGCCAAAACAAGACAAACCCTAGAATATGGTTGAGTTGTTTATTCAGAGTATTCCCTTGGGGTTTAGACACAGCTTATGTGATTGGATCTAGCATCTCAGATAACAGGTGCTCTTTCAATCTAATCTCCAATGAATCTGGATCTCAATCTAGATGAGGGTCAGATCTGATCATGGCAGATCTCTAGATGGGATCTCCTCAGCCTTATGGTTAAGGGCATGATCTAATCTTCACTTACTCTAGACTCTATCCTTCTATTCCACACAGTCTCTCCATTCTACACACCTCTACCACATGGTTCATTGGTCATATTCTCAGTAAGCACACTCTATGCCCAGTTTCCTTATTTAGTATTTCCCTATGCCCTGAAGATGGTCTGTGTGCACTTAGACATAGTATAAATAGTAGAGTAGTTCCTTGGTTTTGGCTTCCCAGCCTTAACCACTTTATTATCTTGTACATTATCTAGTGCCTTGTCAATACAGGCATTTTTCCCTTCTAACATTGTAATGGCTTCTCAGGCCTTGCTACCCTGAGTCCATATACCATTCCTCTCATTATATTCAATCCAAATCTGACAATGAAACCAATGCACCCTTTCAAGGCAGACTATTTAGGATTAGAATGGATCATTCAGAGATTAACACCATAATATTATAATGAAAATAAGGGAATTTATTTGTAATGGTAGGGTTTATATATGCTGCAGGCTAATTAGTGACATAAAAGTGACATAATATATTACTTACCTAAGATCTATAATTATCTTACAGCACTTTAGGGTCCAATATATGTAATGGAAATTTAAAGTCAATAAACTGTTCCAATGAGTTGTTATTTTGATATGGTCGCCATGTTATCAAAACATAACCAAATGCTTTGATCATTAGACCAATAGAAATCCAAGAGCAAATACTACATTTCATACACTTATAGCCTAGTATGATAATTAGTAGTTATTAATAGCCATTGCATTTAGTGCAAAACATGCAAATATTGGAACAGTTTTTTGAGCCACTGTAGCTTATGGTCTCTTGCCATAAGTATGACAGCAATCTACCACTTATGCATTATATGTACTTATTTGAGTGACAATACTACTGTCTAATTGTCTTAGCTGGCTATTTTGGCTTGCTATGCTTAGCACTGAGTAATAAGCCATGACAAGACAGATAAGCTCAGATAAGTCTACATAAGCTCAAAATAGACTCTTGTAAAATTCCTGATGTAAGGTAAGACACTTTGCATATTTAGCGTTATCTTCTACTAAGAAGTACCTACAAGGTCCTCTTGTATTTTAGTGAAATCCTCCAAGTTTGATCTCACAATATTCCACACAAACATGACTTGGTTGTAATGATTACACTCAGGCCATCTAGTAGACGGACATGTTATCCTTTAGTGTCTGAGTCTATTTGACTAAAACCACAACATGGGTGAAATACATCGAGATTGTCCTGGAGAAAGTACAGAAACGAAATCCGTTGGAATATGTTCCCCTCGGATTCAGGCTGTTAAGGCATCGAAAACCGACAACATTAACGAGGCCGATCAACAGGACACCATCATCTGAACGGTCACTGAACCTGATCAAACGTTCGCAGGGAGAACGAATAGCGATTTTTCATTAAAAAAAAAAAGCCAGGTTGCTGCTGTCTGGATCATAGATGGACGGCAATCAACGACATGCATCGTGGCCAAGGTCACCGTCATCCGGTTTGACGACTAATGACAACTCAAGTGAGATGAGAAAAGGGTGACAGGCCAAAAGTGTCCCATGGTGGGCCGCGCAAAATCCTACTTTTGGTTAGGTTGTTAGTAATGCAAAAAAGCGTCACATCTGAGGTCCATAACCTCATCTAGGTGACGACGCCCTTCGTCTTCCGCTTGAGTGCTATCCGGCCGATATGCACCAAGTCGTTAAAGCAGGCGGGCTACTGCTGCT
This sequence comes from Pulveroboletus cf. rosaemariae, assembly GCA_038089275.1. Classification (NCBI taxonomy): domain Eukaryota; kingdom Fungi; phylum Basidiomycota; class Agaricomycetes; order Boletales; family Boletaceae; genus Pulveroboletus; species Pulveroboletus cf. rosaemariae. Next base: position 23,980 of record JBBPKN010000792.1, on the reverse strand, counting down.
GGGTTGGGGTACAGATGAGCTAAACTGGACTTGGAGATGATTGGGAGCGGTGGTAAATGACGCTTATAGCAACGCTTTCCGTATGGTACAGCAAGGTCAACTGCGTTGACAACCCACTTCTGTGCTGTAGACAGGTCTGCACGACAGGCACGCCAAGCCATCGCCCTCTTCTTGCTATCACGGGCTCAAGGAATGTCCGACCCAAATCTGAGGGACTTTTGGGCAGCGTTTACGAACAGTCGGTGACTTTTGCGTCAAGTTAACAGCACTGCGAATCTGTTTCTGTTGGTCCCCCATATGGATTGTCATGCCACCCAGGACCAGACCATGCCACGTGCCGTAAATATTAAATTCTTACATTCAAAGGAAAATCAATCTACAAAATTCCCTGAGAGTCACCACACACACAATCCGCGCCTTTCCTGTCCAGCGTCGATCTACGTATGTAAGTATGGGGGTCAGGCTCAGGGCCCTAGCTCTAGCCTAGCACGTCATTATAAGGGTACTTCGAGGGGTCTTCTAATCCGTTCGACAGCTGGAGGGAACACAAGTTCACACCGCCCGCCTAGCTCAATCGGATAGAGCGTCAGACTCTTAAGAAACTAGGCAATCTGAAGGCTGCGAGTTCGACCCTCGCGGTGGGCTAATTGTTTTTTTGTGTCATTTTACACTACCCAACTGCACTGGGTTGGGGTGTGCGGTACTCCTATTGCCTGCAAAGCTACGATATGCATCAGGACCCGATTTCCCGGGTCGCAACACGTAACTACTAGAATATACCCCAGATATCCCCGTTTGCAATACCCTCTCGATGCCATCCTCGGACATTTTTTCCCTCCATCATTGCCCCCTCCCATCCAAACATCGCATCACATCGAAGGTGTCTAGATTATGCGACATGCCCATCCCCGTTGTTCTTGTTCCAACTTTTCTCGGATCTACATACCCAGGCCGTCCATGACCCAGGGAATCGGCGCGATCACCATCACGTTCTTACGTCTAAATAATCCCATCGTTGATCCCTTGTCGATAGTATGAACCCCCATCGCGAACGAGTACGTACCCGTCTGCGAGTCTCTCTATGACGACACGCGGGACATGCCCCCCCCCCTGGCTCTCTTCGATGGGAAAAAGGGCCTGGAAAAAGGCTGCGGTCGTCATCTCACCTCCCTCCCTCTCTGTCTCTTTATTCAAAAAAGCGTTTCGTACACGGGTGACTCCACAGCTGAAAAAAAAAATAGACCACACAAAGAGATCGACTGAACGACTGGTGCTGCCGTGTTCTATGAGGTGATTGAAACACCCCCCCCGCGATGGGATGCAGGAATGAAGCTAGGATCCGACACCGGAGATGAGCTAACCCTAAGCGACCGAACGTGAATCTCGAGTCGATCGGTTGATCATGTTCTTCTTCCCTCCTCTCCCTCTCTTTATTAGTTGTTTCCCCCCCCCCGAAGTTCTGTGAAATAAACCTGTCGTGGTAGCGTACTGGCTCGAGCGGCAGACAACGCAAAGAAACACGCATGTAAACGTTATTTCAAGGAAAAAAAAATACTGGTACGACATAAAATAAGCAGTCCTCACAAACACGTAGGTGGGACTGTGACCGCGACCCAGGGACCCTTTCCTGATGGACGATGGTGATGTGCATGTATGCATGCTTCCGTTGGGCGCAGATCGATAATCAATGATCAAACCGGGCGCGGGCGCGAGCGCCGCCTCGTCCCTATCCACTGGTCGCATGTCCTCACCCTTTGCCAGCTCATGTCGGACGAGCTCAGGCGAGTCTCGACCCCCCTCACGAACGTCCAACCGATCAAACGCGGCACAAATCGGATCCAAAGGAACCACGGCATGACTCGATAGGCCACACTACGCACTACACCAGGTGGGGAAGGGGGGAAAAAAAGGGGGAGCGCATTTGCAACAACGTCAGGTAGCCAGCCAGTCCCATCTGACCGGGGCCATGCGTTTGCGCCCACAGACGCACACGCCCACATGATTCCAGATGGGTAGTTTCCTCTTTTTCTTTTCCCGTCCACTGCCCAACTCCCCGCCGGGATCGCCAACTCAGGAATCCCACCAGATCCGACTCATGGGGTTGTCTCGAACCGGGCGTTCTCGGGAGCGAGCAGCCCAAAATGGCGGGCACGGATGCTTCGTTCGCCAGAAGCATCCAAACTCCTCCTTAGAGAGTGCCCAAATGAGGCGCATCCATATGGCTGCGGAGGTTGTGGGAGGGTGACAGGAGACATGAAAAGGGCTGTCCTATACCCCCTCCCAAGTGACACACATACAAGGAAAAAGGGAGCGTACCAACGTTGATGAACATGGAATTTCCGGTTGCCCAGTTACATGCGTGTGTAACAGCGATCAACGCCAACACGTTGAAAGGACACTGTACACATATAAGTATATAGCCAGCCCTGCAAACCCTCGACGGAAAAAGAAACAGAAAACATCGCCTTTCCCAATCAGGAGTCACACAGCAAGAGAGCAAGAGAAAATGAGAAGGGAAAGGGTACAGCAAATAGTCAAATCACGTACACGTACGTGTCAATGTGTATATGGGAGCCAGCAACCGTGTATAACGTCATGCCCTATCTCACACAGGAAGATCAGTAGTAAAACCCTACTAGCGACAATGTGAAAAAGAGGGAAAGGAAAAACCAAACGATCTACGTCGTCAACGTGTATAAATGAATGGGGAAAAACATGCTTATTTTTGGTGCCAATGGATGTCGTTGCCATGTAGAAAGGAGAGGTGATATGTGAACAGGAATGGATGGACGGGCGTAACCACGTTGCGTGAGATGATGTATGATGATGATGGAGACATGCAAGCGAAACTGAGGTCGACTTGGAAATCACTGTTGTACGATCAACCATAAAAAGTAAACATTCGAGGCATCACTTACCGGAACAGTGAGAGAAATCAAGGCACAGAGGAGCCTCGCACCAGCGGAGCAGAGTGCACAGTAAACGATACACGGAGGTTCGTATACCCTCAAAACCGATACGGTTCTGGTTCCCAGACCTCTGGAAAGGGATACCACATTGCAGGAAGTTGACAGAGCCTTACTTCCCCTTCCTCACGCCCGCATATCGCGTAATCAAGCCACGCGTCTTGATACCTGTGCGTACCCGTCCGCTTGCGATATTCGAACCCCACTTTTCGAAGCGATTTGAGACCACGTGCGAAAAAGGCGGCACACTCCTGCCGTACGACACGCCACGACTCCATGTCGTCTATCTCGTCATACTCTGGGAACTGCATGCAAAGCCGAAGGTCGCGCAGGTAGCAGAGGGAAGAGAGGGCTTCAAGGTATTCCTGCTGTGTGCGATGCGATATGAAAACAACGTTTCTAGGGTCAGCATCCTATTGCAATCAAAACAAGCACACGGTGGAAAAACCCAGGAGTAAATGGGCGGCGAATTGGTACCGAAAGAGGACGAGAGGGAGAAGAACGGACGTACACAGGAAGACACTGACTTGCCATCGTGGTAGCCGCACCGTTCGATCTCGAGGACTTCTAGTTGGGGGCAGTAAGTAGAAATGCAGCGACATATGGCTGGCGTGAGTTTGTCTTCGATGATGATACGCAGATGCTTCAGAGGACAATTGCTTGCGCCAATATCGGCGAGCACTCTTTCGACCTGGGGCTGTGAGAGCGCAAAAGGCCACCGGGGAAGCTCTACCAGAGCCATGATGGCTAGTCGCCGGAGACTGGACATGTGGTTAAGGACGCCGTCGAGAACACAGGCGTTCGACATGGCGAAACTGTCCAAGGAAGCGAGCTTGGCGATATTTTCGGGATCGGCGAGGACGTATGGATCGAGCAAGCGAAATTCTTGGGCTCTTGACTGAGGGAAGAGCAGTCGAAAATCGCGCAACATAGGCATCCTTCGTAGTGCGTCAAAGAGACGAGGGCTGTATTGGACCGCAGGGGGATGTGCACCCACCTGGAACGAGAGACCGATGTGTGGATTTGGGATTCGGCCATGGAGGACGAATACGGCAAGAGCGGGCCAGTCGATCGTGGCGAGACCGGTGAAGACGGTTAAGTCGCCTGATAGCTCGAGGTGGGAGAGCATCGAGGCGTGCTGGCGCAAAAAGACGGCGGAGGAGCGGATTTCCCTGAACCCACGGAGGTTAGCCTGGGCTCTGTACTTTCTCCTCCAGTCTCGCATGAAGTAACTGATCTCGGCGAATTTTGGATCGGTTGGGCCGTCGCCGATGCGCAGGGTCTGGCCTACAGGGGTGAGGTTGACCCGGCGGATTGGAGCCGGGTAGAACTGCATGAGGCTCTGATCGATTGGGGTGTCGATCAAGGTGAAGGAAGAAAGGGAGGGACACTGGCCGAGGGCCTCGTAGAATGCCTGGGGAGGGAGAAACGGGGTGCTCAACGTGACCTTGTTGAGTTTGGGCATACGCGTGACGGCGTAGACGGCAAGCTCCATGTGGTGGGGGTAATAAATGCCCTCGCGATCGAGATAGCCGTAGCGAATACGGCCAGGCTCTGTCCACTCGTCGTGCCATTCGAGACGGAAGTGCCTTGGGGAGGAAGATAAGGAGAGGAGATGGAGGGAGGAGGGTGCGCACCTGATGTAGGACCAGAGAGAGTCGGGGTAGAAGAGGAGGCCGTTCTGTCTGTCGGCCTTGGACTTCTGTGGCCAGCGAGCGTCTGCGAAGAGAAAGGGGAGGCAGGCCTCGCGGATGTGGCGAGAGGTGGAGGAGAGGCTGAGGAGGGAGGGGGAGACGGACTCTCTTCCGGATGGGAGGAGCTGGCCGATGAGGAGGGGGAAGATGTCTGCGATGAGCGACATGGAGGCCCGTGTGGGAGGGCACCGTGGTCAGATAAAAGGAGGAGGCAGAGGGGAGAGATGCCATCCGGGGCGAGGGTCGCGGTATATATGTCGGTGCTGGTCGCATGCAGACTTGCGCCGTTCTAGACCTCGCCTAGACCCGCCATGCCGTTACGAAATCAAGTCTGCGTGTTCGAGCGTACTACACGACGACTGCTACGCTCTCAACGGGACGCGTACTTCTCCGTCCACTCCCGGCTCACTCGCTGCGCATCCTTCTCGTCCTCCTTGTAGTGTTTCGCCACGTCTGTCGCCAGCGGGTCGTCCGGGTTCGGCGCACTCAGCAGCGCCTGTATCGACAGCAGCACGGTCCGGATTTGCAGTGCCGGCGACCATTTATCTGTCCAGCGCGCGTCATCCCCCCCTGTCCGCAGTCCGAGGGCACCCACCCACCTTTCAGGATGTCCAGACAGATACGCCCCAGCTTATCTACACCAGGCCAGTCGCCGCAACCAAGCAACCCCGCCGTCGGGTATCATGTGAGCATGCGGAAAACAACACCACGCCACCCCCCTTGGGAACGCGGAACGGGCAACCTCACCAATGTTCGGATGGTATATCTTGGTCAGGAACCGCACTTTGGGGGGACTCATCGGATACTCCTCGGGAAGGAACAGCTCTAGATGAAACACGCCCTCTGTATCATCGTCAGTCATCCACCATATCCACCGTGTGTGAGCCACTCGCGTTCAAACGGGCTCCCAGCAGGCCCCTGGATGGTCACATCAAAGTACCGCAGGTTGTCTTCGTGCGGTGCAGCCGTAATGCCCGGAGCGGGGTCTTTTCCTAGGCGCTCCGTTTCCTAGGCGAGTGTGCCCACACACCGCAGGGGCACGACGTCAACAGTGTGGGTAGCACGACGACGACACTCACCTTGATGATTCGCTAGATCGACCACCCGCGGACATCAGTTCGCCGTACTACCACATTGAACGTCATCCACACCTTTGGCAGAGCCATATCTAGTGCTCAAACGAGTGTCGTGCAGACAGGTGTAGCGCGATCGTCAATCGAAGCGAGCAGACGCACTGATCTCTCGGACTCTTCCGGACCCCGACAAATATGAACAATCAACATTCCCACGATCTCAACTGTCTCTGCCATGTCTACCAGCGACGCCAACGTAGGTCGAGGATCAGCCCCGCTGGTACGACCTAACGACCCGCAGGACAACGAAGGTTGGGTCAAGCTCGTCAGCTCCGACGGATACGACTTTCTCATCCAGCGTAGCGTCGCCATGATGAGTGGGACGCTCAAGAACATGCTTAATTTCGACAGTTAGACGACTTCCTCTTCTATACCGAACACCCGTTCCTCTAATATGCGTCACGTTGACCCTTGCGTTCCATTCCGCCACATTACTCGGGCACACAGGCAACTTCAAAGAGGCGTTGGCCAACACCTGTCCAATCAGCGAACGGTGAGTCATCACGCCGTATTCCATGTTCCTGCCTTCGCTTACACGACTTTGGCGCGTTTTCTCCTCGGCATGTCTCGCGCTCGCTTCCGTACTCATCAGCGCACCCATCGTTGAAAAAGTCTGCGAATACATGTCCTTCAAGGCCCACTACGAAGGCGCAGGTTCCAAGGAAGACATCCCCGTCAACGAATTCACAGAACGTATCCCACCCGAAATTGCGCTCGAACTGTGGGTCCTCTGCTCGCAGATATATCTCCAAATGCTTCCGCGCTGATCGTCCCCCTTTTTCTCTACCCCATTTTCCATTCCCCCCGAACTTCGCTTCCTCATAACCTGTTCTAGACTCCTGGCTGCGGATTACCTAGAAGGTAAATCACGTTGTTCACATTTTAGACTTATTTTCAAAGTGGCAACATCCGACGGTTGATGTGCTGATGAAATTTGCATCGGCCGCACGCTTTGCTCCTTTCTCTAGTCTAGGGCTCCTTGGCATAGCTGACGCGCCTCATTTCGGCGCCGTTTAAGCGTATCGCACCTGGTGAACCTGGTGCCTCCCGTGGCAGATGATGATATTAATATGTAACCATTTCCCTGGACTGTTGGTGTGACAGTGTGATGTGAGGTGGCGCAAAGTACGAGCTTTCCTTGTCCTTCTATTATTCTTTCGAGAACGTGTTTTCAAGCGCATGGAAGCGCTTGTACGTGCAACAGCTTCCCTCATGTATGCAGCTTTGGAGCCAAGCCTCAGAATCGAAATCCTTGTCGCATTCTCTGTTGATGCGTCTTATTCCCTCGAATGCACCCTATCTCTAAACTTTGGAACTTGGTAGGCTTGCATCTGAAACTAGACCCGACAGCAGGCTAACAGAACGAATCGTTCAAGTTGTCCGTGCCTCATCGCTCCAAATGCATCAGAAAGAACCCACATTTGCTCAATAACCAATATCACCGCTTATAGAGTGGTCGCATGGTCGCATGACCAGACTTTCAAATCCTCGCTTTGCGTCGCATGCTCCCGTTCAGCGGGCTACTTTTTCTAACACTGCTATGTTAGCCGACCAAGATACGTGACTCATTAATGCGGATTTTGCCGGGACATGACAGCGGCCAAGCACGTTCCTCCGGTTCGCGACTCTGCATTTGTGTCCGAGTTCGGTTAGTCGGCCTGTGGGTGCTTGTAATTTACATGTTGCCGACTGGGTGCGGTGCACGCCTGGAACTGCGAGGACGCCTATTTGCAATTGCGACATCGTTTTGCTTGCAAGGCTCCAGGGCGTACGTGTGGCAAGTGACTCACAAGAACTGGCAGGCAGCTTTTTCCATTTGGTGGGACGGTATTGGTTACCGTGTGCTCTAGACAGTTGTGTTCGTCGTGGCGTACTAAGTTGTGAATGGACTATAGTAGCAGCTTCAGTCGTGCACACTCATCGCTGGACACCCGAAGAAAACTTCCGAGCACGTCTCCCAAGGACAATGCCCGTCGAGATGACCATTCGACTGACGAGCTTACCATATGCCGTCGTCTCCTCGTTGGATTCGGCCTAGAACAGCGCGCATGCCCAAAGGAGGTGGCATGCAATGTGTGCACTACACCCATCTACGTAGGCATGAAAAGAAAACCTGGCTGCTTTTTTTTTCGCGGGGGGGGAGGAAGAACGGCCGACCGACCCGGTGAACAAGTCAACAAATCGGCCCGTCGTCATCCGAAGGACAGGGGCAACTCCCTTCCAGCGTCACGCTGCCTCGAGTACGAGGTAGCTTGCCAGCGTTGAATAACCGCGGACGTCGTAGTCGAGTCGTCGGCGCTCCATGACTGACATCTCCAACAGCAGTTGCGATCCCGGCGCATATTCCACGGAGGCATGAGCGCTGACTGGGCGACTTCACCACCGTGGATCAATCGCCTTGTTCAGCGGAGGGAACAGATGGGACAGACGCACCTCGGCTACGGGATGACCGGTCACGTCCCCCGAGTGCCGGGCGATAGGTACGACACGGAAAAACGAGCACGCGCGACGCCGAGCCCTCATGATTCGATACAGCGGCGAGAGGTAGCCATGAAACAGTCATGTTTCCGAAGAGAAGACACGAGTCATGCCATCGCGTTTGATGAGGGTGTCGAGTTGAAGCTCCCCGAGATCATCACTCGCTGTTCTCCAATGTCTCGGCCATCGAGTACATGCAGTGGGACTGATCTAGCGAGTCGGATGGAAACAGGGTACAGCGTGGAAAAAAAAAAAGCTCAGCCACGGACGGAATGAGATGATGTTGGAAGATGGTACCTCCGGAGAGTCGAACCGATGCGTGCCTTGGAAAAATTCGGGAAAGCGAATGGATATATGTAACGTCATGAAAGTGCCACCTAGTGATGGACTGATGGCCTAGAAACGAGGACAAATCTTGGACGGCCCGGTCGCCGTCCAAAGGTGATTTGGAACCCGAAAGATGTCCGCAGGAACAGAAGGACTGGCGGCATCAATCTAAGAAAGGCATGATAGGAGTTTAGTAACTGGCCTACAAATAGACTTGCAAACGAATGCCAATCAAGACGCCTGAACCACGCGGGTATGGTCGCAAGGTCCTGTTGGAATATGAACAGTCACGAGAATAGAGCTGCTCCGTCGAATATAAAGGCTGCATTTACTAGATTGTGGCAAGGAATGACGGATTTCGAGTGACCCATCACTGAATGGGATGGCACAAGGGGGGAGGTAATTTAAAATGCGACAAAGGCGAGGCAGGAACGAGGCAGAGGTATTTGGCTAACAGAGATCAGATGAACGAACGAGTCAAGTGGAGAGAATTCGAGACGAGGGTGTTACTTCGACGTGGTTGGTAGCATGGTATCGGATTAAATCCCGAGGTTCATTGAGAGGACTCGCACGCAAATGAAAGGCTTGACGAATATCTTCTTTCGTAGACATACCACTCTGAATACCAAGTCAAGCTCATGTATGCAAGGTATCATCCTGGGTCCGACGATGATGTGTTTACGACCAACGAAAAGCCCGGTTTTTAGTAAGCGCTCATCATCAGTAGTCAGACTACATTGCATATACCAGGTGTGCTTGGAGTTAGGCAGAGTGGAGATGTCCATGAAATTAGCCCACAGAATCGAGGGTCGCTTCGTGAAACAAGAGTGAGCTTTAAGGCAGCGACAGCAGAACCGCTCGCAATTCGCGTTGTAAGCTTGACCAGCACGCTTTAGAGTTCCATTTATGGTAACAAATTACATAAGCTTAGAGCGTACACTTTCGACCATTCTCTGTTTTATGTCCTCAATCTACTGAGGTTCTCATAGGTTATTATAATTCCACTTAGCTCTGCACAACATTCTTTTTCAACAATTATAGGTCCACTTAACCTCTGCATAACACTCCTTTCAATAGGTTATGAGCCCTGTTAGCTCGCAATAATTCTGGTTGCTCGTTTATCCGCTGCTCCTCGTGCCGAGCGATCAGACGTGATGTTCGACACGTCGTCATCACAATAACGATATCTAAAAGTGTGTGTTAGGGTGATAACAGGCGCTCAGAAATGATCAAAGAGTGTGAACTGATATATATCGATAAGGAGGCAGTGTATGGCAGGTGATAAAAAGGCGTACTGAGAGCGGACAGCCGTGCCGCACTTCTTCCACTATCCTGTCACCAGGGCAAGTATGTTGCACAGAAAGCAGGCAGCCAGGGAATGGTGAGCACATGGGCGAGACGCTTGAAAGTGGGACACTGACGGAGATCCAGGAGTCGAGTTCTTCCAGCACCCGTCACCAGCAACATCTGTAAAATTGCAGACATCTTATTTAGCTCATTGGCTTATTTCAGTGCAAATCACACCCTACGACATGCCCAGTCATTCAAGTGTCTATCTATGATACTCTCAGATCATGGTGGGTGCCAATGAAGATTGTCATCCCAAATTTTATTTTGTGGTTCAAGTCATTTGAGACAAATAAGCAAAATAAGCAACAATAAGTGCAAATGAGTTCTTTGTAATTTTACAGATGTGAGTCGGAGGTCGTCGCGAAGCAGATGCGATTTCTGTTGGGGTACCTAAGGAATAGGATAACACCGACCGGAACCACACTTTTGTGCGCCGACTGTCAGAATTGCATAGATCTCGAGCTGAGGAATCTGTCGTTTACAGCAATTGTCACCGAGCTAGAGAACAAGTACAGCAAGATCTCGTATCAAGCCGGCTCGCCCCTACAAGAAGGGAAATTGACTAGTAGCCAACCTCGACGTGAACATTCGTGGCCAGAGTACGCAAAGCCGAGTGAAATATTGAAACATCGCTCATCCGACTCACGGACGAGGAGCAACATTTTCAACCGCAGAATGACACCGAGACAGCTATTGTCAGTCTCAAGGCCCACTAAAAGTTAAGCCCAGACCCCTCATGAGGGTCGGGTCGGGCTCGGGCTTTTAGAGTCGGGTCAGGTCGGGCCCAGGGCCCGAGCCCGAGCCCAGCCAGTGGTCACCTCTGGGCAGATAAATACGCACATCAGCGTTCTTCACCCACTTCGTCTGCGTCATGTCCGAGTCAAAAGTATGGTTCAGTAAGTTTATCCTTGTGTTAATACCCCATGAGTTCACTCTCTGCTAGTTACGGGTGCTTCATCCGGCTTCGGTCGCATCTTGACCGAGTTCCTATTGAAGCAGGGACACAGAGTTGTCGCCACTCTACGCAAGCCCGAGGTGCTGTCTGATCTCGTTGCTCAATACCCGTCTACCCATCTTGTCGTCGTCAAATTGGATGTCACTCAGCGCGCTGAAATCTCTGCAGCGTTTGTGAGAGCTCACGAAGCGTTTGGCCGTGTAGACGTCGTCTTCAACAATGCAGGGAAGTCTGTCATTGGGGAACTGGAGTCCATCAATGATGGGGATGCACGAGAATTATTCGAAATCAATTTCTGGGGTGCTGCGCAAGTCACCCTGGAGGCGGTGCGATTCTTCAGGGACGTTAACCAGCCTCCAGGCGGTAGGCTCCTTCAAATGTCATCTTCATTGGCCATCAAATCTCTCGCATGCTACGGATATTATAGTGCTTCGTAAGCCCCTTCTATCACAGGGTTACCTTCCATATTCAAGACTTGCTCAGAAAATTTGCTCTCGAGGGATTGACCGAAGGACTTGTAGCTGAGCTGGATCCTGCGTGGAACATTAAGGTACAAATGACTCCTTCATGGATATTTCTCCGTAAACAGAAGCTGAACATGAGTAGATCACCTTGCTGGAACCCGGACCATTCCACACAGATCTTTTCTCGAGAAACAAGCATTTAGCCCCTCCTCATACTGCGTACACAAATCCTGGACTGTCGGGTTCTAAAATGCGTGCACTTTTCCAATCAGATTTTCTCCCCGATGGTGATCCCCAGAAAGCCTGCATCGCATTTGAGAGGGTGTCTAGGTTAGAAGATCCCCCAATCCGGCTTCCTCTCCACATAATCGCAGTTGGCACAACAAATAAGAAGGGAGAGAGTTTGATAGAGGTCGCGGAGAAATACGGGAACTGGTCTGATGACCTCTATAATTTAGAGAGCGAAAATACTGTGACGGTATTGAACGACTTAGGCTTAATACCGTAGAAAAGCGTATCCGTCGCATCTGTAGTACTAGTAATTGAGGTGGCAGCTGAGCGTACATCCGTGGGAGCGGGGGCGTGATTAGCCGTCAGACACATGGCGCGGTACTGGTGATGACAGTCTGATCAAGGGGAAGTCTGCATATATATGGCAGTATGCCCTCATTTTTCAAGCAATACAAACTAGTGTCCACTTTTGTTCTCTGCCATGAGGCAACCATAAGAATTCAGGGTGGTCTATCACTTACCCTGCATAGTAACAACTATTTTCCTCAATAAAATATGTTGGTTCCTGGACACTATCTAGAAGTGATATTCTATAGCAAGTAGTAATCCCTTAAGAGTATGAACCATTATGTGATCTTTGTATTGGAGATTATTCCTTTACTAGTATATGTTATAAGTGGTTTTGGACAATGTATGAAGAGCAATAAACCCTAGAAAAGGGCTTTGATGTTGATGTCAATATGGTAAGAGTAAAAGCAATAGAGTGTTTTATATGAGAGAATACTATACTAGATAATACAAGTGCTTAAGACTGGGGCTTGAGTTGTGCTAAGGATATAGTATTTATACTATACAGAAAGGTGCATGGACCAAGACCCTGATTGGAGAATTCTCATGGACCCTGAGGCACCATCACAAAGAAGAGAAGCACTTGTGAAAATAGCCAATGGCTGAAAAGAAGTGGTGCTTCTAAAATAGAAGAACAATGGAAATAAAGAACAGGCTGAAGACATGAGGCTAACCCTATGCCCTGGGTCTAGACTAGTCATGTGACCCATCATGTGCCTTGATAAGACAAAAGATTAGATAACCATGTGGTTAGATAAGATAAGATCAAATGATTAAAAAATGAAAAATGCGAACTATAACAGTATACAGTGGCTTAAAAAACTGTTCCAATATTTGCATGTTTGCACTAAATGTGATGATGTTCAATAACATCTAATTATAGTGATCTTCAAAACCATTACAATATTTAACCTTAATATGATATATGAAGTGTAACACAACCACCCATGGGAATATTGCCTAGCTTTTGTGACATAAAAGGAAGTACATACTCTTAGCTACAAATTGGTCTCTGGATCATGTGATTTGACCTAGTGGTTGTGAAGATACAGTCATTTCAAATCAATGGTATTATTGTAATAGTTTTGCAGCTTTTAAAATAAAGAAGGTATTTGGAATATATCAGTACTTGGTATAGCCTTTTTTTGCCTTAAGCACTGCCTGAACCCTCCTAGGCATACTTTCAATCAACTTTTGACACTTCTCAGCTAGTATCTTCTTTTACTTCACTTTAATTCTTTTTCATAACTTATAAATTTCATTAGGGGAATATTCATGCTTTGCAAGTCTCCTTTTAAGATATGCCCAGAGATATTCAATGGGGTTTATATCAGGAGACTGTACAGGCCACACCATAGTTGTGAAATTCTGCTTCTCTAGCCACTTCTCAATCCATTTGCAAGTATGCTTGAAGTTATTGTTTTGCTGAAAAATAGTATTAGAAGGGTTATGTTATGAATGAACAGTTCGGATGCACAAGAGTCACATGACAAGCATGTGACCATGAGACTCCTATGCCAGATTGAGCCAAACCCTAGGCTATGGTTAGTCTTATTCAGAGTATACCTCAACTAAAGGGTTAGCATAGGATTAGCAGCAGATCTCAGATGATGGTATCTCCTGATCTAATCTAGATGACATCGGATCTTGGATCTTAGATCTGGATCTAGATTGATGGATCTGATCTGTGGCAGAGATCCAGATGAGATCTCCTTGGCCTCAAAGCTAAGATGCTGTCTTCATATTCATTGACCCTGCAGTCTTTCTTTCCATTCTAGTACTTCTTTTTCATTCCAGACCCTTGATATGCATGGCCATTTAGTCATACCCTTTATCCTCACCCCATGCCCAGTTTCCATATCAGTATTTATCCTGACTGGACTTGGTGGTCTGTGCACCATTCTAGATACTATAAGTAGACTGCCCATGTAGCTCTTAGCTCCCCAGCTTTAAGCACTTGTCTTACTTGTGTTGATCTCTAGTCACCAATACTAGCTTGTGTTTGGACCTAGCTCCTCTGGCCTAGCTACCCAGAGATTATTCCCTCTCTTAAGTTCTGATTCACCTTTAGTAACAGGCCTCTATTATTTTACCATCTATTCTTCATACCAACACCAACATTGACACTGGCACAACCCCAAGGACTGGGTTAGGGTTTATTAGCTTATCTGCACAGTGTGCCAAACTGCCACCATAACAGGTTAAGATCATGAAACTCAAGAATATTCATGAGTTTATCTTTCAAAATCTGAAGATAAAGGTCTTTATCTATTATATCATTAATCTTGATAGCATAGCCAACTTCCTGCCAAGTCATATAGTCCCATATTATCAAAGAACCCCCTTTAAACTTGAGAGTTTCATCTACTAGTCTATTACTATATTATAATACATTTTTCAATTATTGTATTTTTACTTCATTCTTAACCCTTTACTGACTTTTCACATTTTCACATCACATGACCATGTCACACCTTCATTTTTTCACTCTTTCACATCTTTATACTTTTATATTTTTATATTTTCACAGAATTATGGTCTAGATAGATCTGAACTATAATATTATTGCCTTGTATTTGCCTCCTGTATTTCTAGGTCCCTGCTCCTTTTATGCTATTGGATGGCATTCTGTACTACTACCTTAGAGTAGCCAGATTTACATAATCTATATACATACTATAGTTATATATAAGGAGGCATGTTCAAGCCTGGATATCTCTAGTCTTGCATACTTAAGCTTTCTACTTTCATAAGTTCTCTTGACTTTGTATTCTTTGCCTAGTTCTGATTCCTCTATGTTCAAAGAGATCATCCATAGCAGTAGTAGCAGCTAGCACATACAGAGGTGCCTTAGAAGAAAATCAATGCACAGTTATGTTTTACTTGCACAAGACTTATTACTCTATCTGTACTAACAAAAGTTTATGTCTGCTAGAAAGAGCTATCCCTGGGGGCATGAAGATATATTGAGAGACTATATGAAGCAATCTTGAATTTCTCTAATAACAAACTAGAAAGAGAAATCTTTCAAAGAAGATTTGATAATTTTAATAGGCAGATCAGAGTAGACTTTTAGGCCAAGAGGGCTAGAGACAGAAAGGTTGCAGTGTTCAACAGGTTACATTCACTTTGCCCCTTCTCAGTACTAAAAGCACCATGAAAATTACACAGCATCTGCACTCCACCTTGCATTTATTGATTATTAAGTTACAAATATGTTGGCATTACTAGAAGAGTATAAGAAGAAGATAGAGGTTCTGCTAGAGTCAAGTTAGTCAAGCCTGGACATCTTAGAATCTGTTTACCAGTTCCTATCCACCTTTTTAGCCTGAGATACCAAAGAAAGAAAAACAAGGTATTGTGGAGTTGATTAAAGAGTTAAAGAAATAAGTTGGGAGAAAGATAGTGTTATGGTGCTGATCTTGGATGTTGTACAAGGGAAGCTAAACCCTAATCAAGGGCTAATCAATGTTGATGTCAGTATATATGAGAATGAAGCAAAAGATATATGAGTGAAACACAAGTACTAGATGTTACAAGTGCTCAAGACTGGAGCTTGAATCATGTCAGAGCTACAGTATTTATATAGTATCAAATGGTGCATGGACCAAGACCTTGATGGGAATATTCCCACAGACCCTGAGGCACCATCAAAAAGAAGAGAAGACATCATGAGAATAGCCAATGGCTAAAAAGAAGTGACACTTTTAAAATAAAAGAAAGCAGAAATAAAAAGTAGGCTGGAAGATATGAGGCTAACCCTATGCCCTGGGTCTAGACCTGTCATGTGACCTGTCACATGCCTAGATAAGATAAAAGATTAGATAATCACATGGTAAAGATAAGATAAAGTCATGTGATTGAAAATTGAAAAAGCAAACTATAACAGATAGTGAATCCAGAGAAGTGAGACAGAGACAGAAAGAAATAGAGGCTATGGTGGGCTAAAAATGGATTTGGCATCTGGAACAACTGTGGAAAACTAATAGGGTGATAATGGCTATTATCCTATTAAGATTGAAAGGAAGAATGGCAGAGTTTTCACAGATAATGCTGGTGAGATGTCTGGAAGAAAACAAGTGGCTAAATGCTTCCAAATTAACAATGCTCATCAAAGGCTATTTTTATATAGATGAGCTTGCTCATAAAGCACTCAAAAAGGTAAAAGGTCTGTGACAAATGAATTGTATTGATGACTACCTGCAAGAATTTGAGGTCTTGAGAAAAAATGCAGAGATTTTCTGGGAGTATGCATGCAAGCTTCTTAGAGAACAAGTACAGTATTGGATTTATTAACAGATGGTGCTGCAAGGACCTAAAGGTGACTTCTATGAATTAGTGAAACAATTCAGAACAATAGGACATGCTTTTGAGTACATGGCAGTTAAGTGAAATGCTCCTGTTTCAAGGTTTCAGTTATCTAGTGATTCTCCTCCTTTTTCTAATTCTCAATATCAATTCTTGTCTAATAACCTCCCTAATCAATTTTAACCTCATTCTCATTGGAAACCTTCTCCTTGCTTTATGGCCACAGAAACTCAACCTGAAAAAGGTACATCAATGGAGATAAATGTACAAAGAATAGTGATATAGCAAAAGTGTTGAAAATGCCACAAGAAAGGGCACATAGCACAGGATTGTAGCTTCTCTCTTCCATTCACTCCTTTATTTAGAACACAGGCTGGTACCCCAGCAAATAATAGAACCACACAATAACAAGTTATTACCTTTAGGGACTTTAAGCTGATTTCTAAAAAGCCAAATGTTTATAAGGCTCCAATGGTGGATATGTAGGTTCTGGAAGCACAAGGTAAGCAGGAAAGGCAAGTTCTTTAGAACTACAAGAAGTACCTAAAGATAGTATGTACAGAGACAAAACCAGGGCATACTGGCAAGATATAGTGGCTCAAAAAACTGTTGCAATAATTGTATATTTTGCACTAAATCCAATGGCTATCAATAACTACTAATTATTATGCTAGGCTATAAGTATATGAAATGCAGTACTTGCTCTTGGCTTTCTATTGATTCAATGATCAAAGCATTTGGTTATGTTTTGGTAATATGGCAACCATATTAAAATGACAACTCATTGAAACAGTTTTTTGACTTTAAATAGAATATGGTATTTAGTACCTGGTATAACCTCCCTTGGCCTTGATAACTGCTTGAATTCTTCTAAGCATGCTTTCTATCTATTTTTGACACTCCTTCATAGAAATTCTTTCCCATTCTGCCACCACTTTATTCCATAATTGATGAACTCCTGTAGGTACCCTTTTATAACCTGAAAGATATCTTTTCCAATGACTTTAAGTGTGTTTAATAGTATTTGTTATGTTTCCTCTTTTCTTTTCCTCTTTCCTCTCTTCTCTTATCATAGCTTCTGCTCTTCACACATCTAGGGTGCTTTCTTGTTCACTTCTTACAATAGATTCTGCTCTTCTCATGCCCTAGCCCTAACTAGACTGCTATCTTGTTATGCCCTTTGTCCAGGCCTTCTATTTTTAATCAGCTGACTCATAATCATTCCATTGCTTTCCATCTGTTTCCACATGGATACCTTACTCATTACTTGTTAGCATAATTACTCTATATGTCTCTGCTTTAATCTTGTTAGCTGTACTATAAAGTAGCATACTTCTGGTCTCCCTTTCTTTATGCTACTTCTACCTTGCAATCACCTCACAGTCCTCACATCTCCTCTACTCCTTGTACCTACATACTTGGAATCCACTACTTGTATCCTGGCACTTAATCAGAGGATTATCAGTGTCTAATCTCAGCATATCTCTGGAAGTGTAGCTGGTACTACTAAGGCACAACACTTTGTTTGTTGTCTTCCACTTGTCTTGAAGCTTACCTTCAGTTCGCTTCTTCCACTTTATCCACAGCAAGGTCTATGCCTGTCCCTACCCAGGTCTAGTATAACAGTATTAAGGTCTGGAGATTAAGCAGGCTAATCCAGAAGCTTGATATCTTGCTTCTTAAATTAGATTTGAGCTCTTCTAGAGATATGCTTGGAATCATTATCTTGCTGAAAGATGATTTTGTCTAAAGAAACTCCAGAATTCTCCATGCTCTATAATAATTCTTTCTTCAAAATTGCCATATACTGTTTAGCATCCATTCTTTCCTCAACCTTACTTAAAACTCCCACACCATTCCATCCAATACAGCCCCATATCATGAGTGATCCTTCTCCAAACTTGACTATATCTTTGATCTTTTTAAAACTTATCCCTTTTTCTTTCTTTTTCCATACATATTTTTGTTCATCTAATCCAATTCTATTGATTTTAGTCTCATCTGACCAAATCATCCTCTTCTAGTACTTCACAGTCCAATGCTGGTACTTCAGAGCAAAGGCCAATCTACTTTTTCTATAGATAGCAGAAAGAAAAGATTTTTTCTTCTTTACCACAGCTTTTAGAGAAGCTTTCTTGAGGGTATTCCTGACTGTTTGTGGGCAGACAGGAGTGCTGACAATAGAATTGATGAAATGAGTGGCCTGAACTGCATTACTGGCCTTTCCAGTAAGAATTTGTGGAACAATAGTATACTTGTTAATAGGAGAAAGTTTTGAAGGACAACCACCATAATGATTTTCCTTCTCTGGTTGGATTTTCTGAAGAACCCTAGCCACAGTAGACTTCCCTAGACCAGTTTGAAATGCAATTTTCCTACAGGAAATATCAAAAGAGGCAAGAGAGATAATATTATCTTTTTGAATAGCAGAAAGATATTTCATAATGGAGATAAGGGAATTTATTTGTAATGGTAGGGTTTATATATGCTGCAGACTAATTAGTGAGATAATAGTAACATAATATATTACTTACCTAAGATATATAATAATCTTACAGCACTTCAGAGTTCTATATATGTAATGGGAATTTAATGTCAAAAAACTGTCCCATTAAGTTGTCATTTTGATATAATTGCCATATTACCAAAACATAACCAAATGCTTTGATTATTGGTCCAATAGAAAGCCAAGAGAAAGTACTACATTTCATATACTCATAGCCTAGCATGATAATTAGTAGTTATTGAAAGCCATTGCATTTAGTGCAAAATATGCAAACATTGGGACAGTTTTTTGAGCCACTGTATAATCTAAAAGGCATCTTTTTAGATAACCTCAAGTGTGTTCAATGAGATTGAGGTCTGAAAATTAAGCAGGCCAATCCAGAAGCTTGATATTTTGCTTCTCAAATCAAATTTGAGCTCTTCTAGAAGTATGCTTGGAATTATTATCCTGCTAAAAGATAATTTCATTTTCAGGAATCTTAGAATCCTCTATGCTCTGTAACAATTCTTTTTTTAAAATTGCCACATACTATTTAGCATTAATTTTTTTCTTAACCTTACTAAAAACTCCTATACCATTTTATCCAATATAGTCCCATACTATAAGTAATCCTCCTGCAAAATTAACTATATCTTTGATTTCTTTGGAAGTTATTTTCTTTTCTTTCTTTTTTCATACATACTTTTATTCATTTGATTTAATTCTATTGATTTTAGTCTTATCTAATCAAATTACCCATTTCCATTTTTTTTATAGTCCAATGCTGGTACTTTAGAGTAAAGGCCTTTTTTTTTTTATAAGTAGCAAAAAGAAGAGGTTTTTTCTTCTTTATCATAGCTTTTAAGGGGATTTTGAAATGCAACTACTAATGCATTGTCCTTCCTAACTTTAATTCTTGGGAAGTGCCTCCTATCTTGCTATCTGGCTTTTGTGCTAGTGGCCAGGAACTAGATGTGATGAGAAGAGAGTAAGAGCCTAAGCCAGTCCCTAAGCCAATAGGAAACTATTGGATCACTTATAGGGAGTGGAGTATAGCCAGAGAAAACTAAACCAGACTCAAGTAAGCAAGACTGGGGAATCCCAGCTTGCCTACCCTTGCCTTTATATATTCCAAGGACTGGTGCATAGACCATGCTGACTAAGTACAGGAACTACCTAATCAGGGGATGCCATAAACCCTGGATTAATAGATAAGGAACATGAAGAGAAAGCATGAAGCAGATATTAAGGAGTATGGCAGGATACCATGTGGATGTGGAAAAATGGAAGAGAAGTATCTATGAAATAAATGCAGGGTCAGAGGTGCTTGCACCATGAGGACAGAGATCTCTGCCACAGATGAATCTAGAGTTCAGATTTAGATCCAGATTTTAAATCAGATGAGATCCATGGAGATAAGATGGAGGGTAGTTCCAGGGAAGATCCTGGGAAGATCCATGTCAGGTGACTTATGGTCACATGACCACTGCTAAGGAAAAGAAATAATAAATACTCTTAAAGGAACTAGATCACAGACTAGGGTTAAGCTTAAAATGGGGTGTCTTGTGTATGATCACATGATGTCATGTGACTGGTTCTAGTGCTGAAGTGTCACTTCATAACAAATCCAGAGGGTCAAAGTAAGCCTAAGGGCTTAGGCAAAGAGAGAATAACAATAAGACCAGAGTATTTATATTGATATTTATACTGAGATACATAATACAGGACTACAGTACTTATATCTCAGAGAGGCAGAACTATCTAAGAGTGTAGTGAAGTAAGACAGGTGCAAACTCAGAAGCAAAACAAATATCTAAATATCTAAGAAATAAATGGAGATGTCAGGGAAAACAATGTCTAATTATGTTAGGCTGAAACTGAATGTTGACAGAAAGAAACAAGGGGAAACAAGGAACAGGAACAGAAACAGTAACAGTAACTAAGAGCAGGATTAGAAACAGAGTTATAGCAGAGTGATCCAGAGAAGGCAAAGTAAAACTAAGGTAGTACTTAACTGGGGACAGAGATAGAAGGAGAAACAGAATATGGCAGAGTGGGAGCAGAGGCTAGGGGAGCATATACCAATGGAAAGGCAGAAAGTATATATGTGTAGCTGGAGTGGAATAAAATAGTGACAGAAGGCCAGAGTTGCCTGGAGGGGAGTTAGAGGGCTAGAGTGGCTTGCTGGGTGTGAGGACCAGTTA
Source organism: Pulveroboletus cf. rosaemariae (assembly GCA_038089275.1). Taxonomy (NCBI): domain Eukaryota; kingdom Fungi; phylum Basidiomycota; class Agaricomycetes; order Boletales; family Boletaceae; genus Pulveroboletus; species Pulveroboletus cf. rosaemariae. Next base: position 3,037 of record JBBPKN010000792.1, on the reverse strand, counting down.
TAAGCTGGGTTGGAATTGGATCAGAGGTACAGGATATAACATAAACACTGTACTAGATGTTACAAGTGCTCAAAACTGGAGTTTTGAAACAATAAAGCTATAGTATTTATATGCTACAGAAATGCACACAGATCAAGATCCTGATGGGAATTCTCCCACAGACCCTGAGGCACTATCAAAAAGAAGAGAAGCATCCATGAGAATAGTCAATGGCTGAAAAGAAGTGGAGCTTCTAAAATGAAAAAGAAGTAAAGAAGAATGGAAATGAAAAGCAGGCTAAAGACATGAGACTAACCCTATGCCCTGGGTTTAGACCTGTCATGTGACCCATCACATGCCTAGATAAGATAAAAGATTAGATAACCACATGATAAAGATAAGATAAGGATATGTGATCAAAAATGCGAAAAGTGTACTATAATACTATCTCTTTTTAGATCTCAGATTCCAGATGAGATACACCTAATGGTACAGCTTCAGTTATATTTTCATAGAGCTTGAAGAGTAAACAGAATTGAGATATGTCAAGAGAAAGAAGTTATCATGGTGCAGAAGAATGAAGTTTATGGAATTCTTTAACTAAGTCAGGTGAATTGGCTAGATCATTCTTTATTTGCCAAGTTTGATCATTATTGCCATAATCTGCCCAATAAACCAGATATTCCAATTTGCCCTTTTGAACTTGAGAGTCAACTATGTGATCAACTTCATATTCTTCATAACTGTCATTTATTACCACAATAGGATCAGAAGTAAGGATATCCTGTCCACAGAGTTAAGGGAGATATGATTTAATGTGTGAGATGTTAACTATAGGATGAATACACATTGTAGAAGGAAGTTTCAATTATATGGCATGTGGAATAACTTCAAGAATTTTGAAAGGTCCTATTTATTTCTTGAATAACTTCTTGAAGAAATAGGGAAGTGACAGATTTTTTGTGGAAAGTAGAACTAACTGTTCTTTCTTGAACTGTAGACTGGATTTCATATTCTGCTCTTCCATTTTTTGTTTGATTTGTTTCAGTGCTTCCTTAACCTTCTTGAACAACTTTGACATTTCTTGTAAAAGGTAGTGGAGGGAATGATAGAGGGGAGAGCTTTGAAACACAATCACAGATAATATGTCTTGGTTATTTCAAAAGAAGTGATTTGGGTAGAAGTTGAATAGGAGTTATTGTGATGGTATTCTGCAATTTTAATCCACTTAGCCCATTGATTCTGCTGTTTAGCAATGAAATTACACAGATACTGTTCCAGTTTCCTATTAATTTGCTCTGTTTGCCCATTTGTTTGAGGATGATATACTATAGAGATCTTTTGCTTGATCTGCAGTATCTCATTAACCTGCATGGTGAATTCTGAGACAAATTGAGGGCCATGGTCTGAAACTATAGTAGAAAGTAATCCATGTCTAGACCAGACATGGTCACTGAAAAGTTCTGCTCTATAAAGAGAAGAAAGGAAAAATAAGCATGTAATAAAAACCACTTCTTTTGAAAAACAATTAACCACCACCATAATAGTGTCAAATCCTTTTGAAACCAGAAGTCCTGTTATAAAATCTACTGAAATATCTTTCCACACTGCCAAGGCTGTTGAAAGAGGGTGAACTGGAATAATGACTTCTGATTCCTTGGATATTGTGCATAAAGAGCAATGTAAAACAAAAGATGCAACATCATCATGGAGACCTGGCCAATAATAAAACCTAGCTAAAAGATGTCATGCTCAGTCTTGACCTGAATGACTGCCCAATAGAGATAAATGAAATAAATTTAAAGCTTGTATTTGTAGTAATGCTGGAATGAAAATTTGATTGTTTTGATTTAAATAAAATTTATGTTCTGTACTATAACATTAGTGGGGTAAAAGGTGAAGATCCACTAATGCTTGTTGAACCTGAGTGAAAAACAAAGAAGAAAAAGAAACAGCATGTTGAAAAATGGAAGGGGGAAGCATAAGGACTTGTTTATTCAGTTCTGGTTTGCCATTAAAATGATCTTGCTGCCTAGATAAGGCATTGGCTCTGCCATTTGTTGATCCAGGTTTGTAAATCATTTTAAAGTTAAACTTGGCTAATGTGGCTTGCCACTGAGCTTGATAAGAAGACAAATCTTAAGGGCATTTCCAGTATTTCAAATTTTTATGATCTATCCAGATTTCAAATGAATCACAACCAATAAGATAATGTTGCCAGTCCTATAAAGCCTGAATTTGTCATATCCCATGCCAATGAGTTAACTCTGCTATATCTCCAGTGCAACTCCAGTTGCTTTCATGCTTTAAGCTGTGTGTTTCCTAGTTCCCTTTACCTCCATCTTTTTCTATCTAATGATTGATTACAACTTTACCTATGCTAACTCCATACCATTCCAATACAACTCCATTGTTTCTCTGACCTCATTTCCTATTCCTGTTCCTTTATACTGCACTTCTCCCTGTTATTACTTAGTTTCAGTTTGACATTATTTGATGTTGTCTCCTCTGACATCTTCATTTGTATCCAGGATGCATTGGCACCTGCTTCACTTATGAGACAACTCCTTTCATATCTTTGTTCTCTCCTTAGATAATCTGCCTCCCTGAGGTATAAGTACTGTAGTTTTGTATCTTGTACTTTAGTTTGAATATCAACCATAACATGACATTACAATCCCCTCAGACCCCTTCTGCTTCATGACTTGACATCATACCCTACCCTAAGTCCCTTGACTTACTCCACAACTTGACATCATACCTCTTGTTGGAAAAAGCTCTATAGCCTATCCCAAACCTCTGATGGTCTCTGACCCCTCCATAATTTGGGGCATTCAGTACCAGCATAAAAGTGCACCATATAAGGTAAAAACCCCCTCCACCTTCATATCACACCAATAATGACCTCTACAATGATGTTATTGATGAGATTGGCTGGGCCAACATTACCAGTTCCCCCAGACCCTCTTATGATGCCTTTTGAGGTGCCATGAGTCTTCCACCCCTAGCAGGGGAATAATGTTACATTTTCTCTTTTCTCTTTTCCTTTTCCTTTTCC
>JBBPKN010000791.1:0-28557 GCA_038089275.1 Pulveroboletus cf. rosaemariae | reverse complement strand
ATGGTCTTGCCATTTCCTAAGAAGAGCATCCTATCGGCACATGTGTAAGCAAGTTGACAAGGAATCTTACCTGGAGGACCATGCATGATCAAGCCGCGCTAAAATGCATCGTGAATACGCTTTGTTGTAACACTAAGGTGCAACAAATACCGACTTTCCACGGAATGGATAGTTTCCTGTACGTTATCTCTGATTTGAAAAACCCGTAGACATCTTTCTGCAGGGCTTCCTTGCTCTCCTTCTTCATGACGACATCGCTCCAGGACGAATTTGTGATCTCAAGCCACAGTGTTGCGTCCTTGGACCAGAAACCCCGATTAAAAACCCAGATTTCATCGTGGGTCTGCTCCGCATAGACACAAGCAGCGAGTACAAGATCTCGCGCTGGTTGCTCAGGTCCTTCGTGAAGGAAGAAATGGACAGTCTTGACAAAGTTCTCGATTTGAAACTAGCCCACGAATCAACACGTTCAGATGTTTGCATATTTGCATCACTCATACCTTTGTAATGTGCACCATAAAATCACTCTTCTGCTCAACGCCAGTTAGCGGTATCAAATTGATAGGCAGTTCTCTCACATTCCAAGTTATCCTATACGAGCCGAGGATAGTTTGGTTGACGAGTGATCCAGCTACGTTACCTGCGGTGCGTCTAGGCATCGGCGTGAATACGACGTTCGAAACTTGTTCCGACTCTGGTTCACCAGAATCTGCGGGATGTACACCAATACCAGGAAGTGCGAAGAGACTGGCAAGCCTATAGTCGTCAGAGATGACGAGCGAGTGCCCTGGGTGCATTCTCCGCAGGGTGTCCGCACTGCAGAGGAAGGAATTACTCGTCGATCGGTGTTGTCAATGAAGGATACGCGACTTACGCTATCAGCTCTGGGGTGGCATGCTTTGCAGAGGCTGAGGTGGAGTAGATGAGCGCTCGACGAGAGGACAAAGAATAGGTCGGAACACAGACACTGGTCGATCCAATTTTGATAAAAACTAGTTAGCCCTTGACGAGCGGGGGTCGTTTGAATGTCCACGTATTCGATGTCCTGTTGAAAGACTGGTGGCATGCTTGACCTGGTTCTCAAGGGGACAGTTGCGCTTGTCAATGCCCTAGCTCCGCAGTGAAGCAGCGTCCACGTGCAATCAGGGGCAATTTTCCAAATTGGGGCCGCGACTGAGTTGAAATGCAGTTAGCCCCGTCTCAGCACTTGAACGGACATCTCTTCCTACTGGACATATTACCGGGATGTCGACCCAGCCCCTCCTCCAGCGTACTGCCTCCAAGCGTATCGCCCTTCCAGTCAGAGTAGAACCCAAGGTCTCGTTCGCAAACGAGAGAACGTTTTTGTCGTGGCTCCACTTCACCGTCGTTCTTGGTGGGCTTGCTGTCGGTCTACTCAACTTCGGGGATCAGGTCCACATTGTCTTTCTGCTGCTGCGATCTCCCACTGATTCCTTTCTGGTCCTTAGGTTGGAAAGATTAGTGCCGCAATGTTCTCAACCGTTGGTACGTCGTTCGTCACCGAGACAATGTCAGACGTCTGATGCGAGAAGCCATGGCTGTGATGGCGTATGCTCTGTATACGTATCACTGGCGAGCCGCGTCCATTCGGCGTGGTGGTCGGGGACCTTACGATGACCGTGTAGGGCCGGTCAGTGTCGCTATCGCTATTGGCTGCATTAAGCACTAATCAGACTCGATAGACCGTCTTGTGCGTTGCACTGCTTGGTACGCCTCAGTTGTCATCTACTTTTTTTTCCGCTGGATGAACGTAACGACCTTTTTCAAGCGGCTATCGTCGTCAACTTTTTCCTACGATTTACGCGAGACTGAAGCCTGCAGCTCAACCAGTGTAAGACTTGGTCTGAATGTACATGTATGATATGACATGCATCGGACATCACGTAAATCACCCTCTCTTCTGCCTCTTGGTCCCTGCGCGTGTGGGTAGTGACGCGGAGGTGTCAATCGATGAAACCGACGCGGAGCGGCGCGACTTGACGAAACTTAGTCGGCTGACACCTGTCAACATGCAAAGGCAGCGTACCTGTTTCCTGCTTCTGCCGCTCCTCACGCTAACAATGCTCTGTGCCCGACCTTCCCCTCCATCGTTATCATCCTTGGACTCATCGATATCCATAGGGGTTGACTGCTTGCCGTCTCTATCGGCACTCTCGCTCTCTCTGATGCCCAGCCTTGCTCTGAGTACCCGCAGTTCCTGTTCCACTCGGTCCACGACTTTTTTGGTTTCGATCAAGGCAGTGGTAGCTTCTAGGAGCGATTCTAGCTGAGAGCAGTTATCCCTCGTTGGCATCACCAAACGCGTGTATGTGATGCCGATCTCAGCAAGTGCTTGTGTGACTTTCGGTGCAATGGTCGCCCTCGGAACTGGAAGCTTAAAGCTACGAAGGTGGACTGGGATGTGAGTAACCTTTGTCGTGCCAGTTGAGCCAGGAGTAGGTTCGATCCGAACGATGCAGTGTTGTGCATCTGTAGTCGGATGAGTCAGAGGGATTGACTGGACGCGTGGATCTCACCGTAGACAGCAGACTTGGCTGAGGTTGTTTTCTTGGTTATAGGTGGACCAAGTTGGATAACGTTGGACGGGGTGGGAGGTAGATCGGTGTCCAAGCCGGTGCCTTTCTTCTTCTTTTTGATGCCTTCGACGGAGAGGGCCGACGGGCCGTCTTCTTTGACAATAATGTCAGGAAGACCGGAGTCAACTCCAAGCAAAGTACGGAGGAGGTCGTCACGTTCTTTTCTAAATTTGTGTTCATTTTGCTCCAGCCGCTTAAGTTCTATGAACAAGGCCTCTTCCTCTGCGATTTCTTCGGGTGTTCGATCTTCGAGACTGGCAATATAATTTTTGCGCATTTTTTCTCGTTCTGGGTTGGACTGGCGTGAGCGACGCCGTAATGGTGGAATATAGACAACGACGGGGGTACCTTTGTCGAATTGATAGCCGTTGAGGAGGTGCAATTTGCTCACCTCGTCCCCAGCCCACGGTCGATTTCTGATGAGCTTGCGACAGACGCTGTAGTAACGGTCTTTAAGGTCCTATTTTATGATGTCAATGAGTGGACGGGTGCTCTGGGAGGGAAAACCACCTCGATTTCGCGCGCGGGACCATCGGGGAAGTCATAACGGTCGTGTATGACATACCAGCGGAGGTCATAGTCTTGTACGATGCCGAAAAGGTAGTCCGTTTCCTCCTTTGTCCATTCGCTATCTGTGGAGAGTTATGAGGTGCGTAGAAGAGGAGCACGCGACGAACCATCCAAGAGGCGGGTGTATTCGTCCTGGGAATAGTCGTACGGCCTTGGCTGTACGTTGTACTTTGCAAACGGATACTCTGGTAGCGGATGGGCGCGGGATGCGAGAGAGGGGTGAGTGCGACGTACCGCTGTCGGAGTCAGTGGCTTTGACCCAGTGAGAGAGTTGCAGGGAGTCTGAGCGGGCGCCGTTTCTGAACTGTCTGTGCACCCTGTCTGGATGGTTGGGGACATGTAAGGAGGAATGGAATGGCATACCACTTGACGGTGCCACCCCCGCCAAAATTGGGTTTCTGTTTCAACCTTGGTTTTGCGAGGTGTGCGGCGAGGGATGGGGCAGAGGGGCCGATGAGGGAGTATAGTTCGCGTGAGATGCCATCTGGTTTCTTTGCGGACGATTGGGACTTGCGGGAGTGGGAGGTGGACTGGGGCAGCGACAGCGCACTCCGTACGTCGGACGCGGAGACGGCCATGACAGAGACAGGTTAAATTACGTAACCCGACTCACCCTTTGGCTGACCCGCGCTTGCACCTTGGCAACGAGCTCGTTCATTGCCGCCCAGATGCAGCTTTCGTTCATTTCGACGCTCGCTCTATTTCCCTTCGTTTCTGCCTTTGATTCCGTCCAAATCATCCATCATCATCGTCTGCGGCGTGCAGACATCACGGCCAACCCGCCCTCTTCCGTTCCTGCAGCGTCCACCTTGTCTCTACCCTCTTCCGTCCTCCTCCACTCCCTCCCTTCCGTCACCCAACTCTCCCCTTCCTTCACCTCCTCTTCCTCCGTCCCCGCCCAGTCTACCATTGCCTCCTCGACCCTCCCGCCCAGTCCATCCAGCACCTCCACCCCTCCGTCTTCCTCCGTCTCCTCGGCTGCCTTTCCATCTTCGTATGTCACTCTCATCGATCCCCTCTCCGCATCTGACCCTCCTCCGCAGCACTTCTTCGATAACATCTACCTATGCTGTGACATCTACTCCATCGGCTACACCGACGTCTGTCGCTGCTCTCCAGCCACAGTCATCATCGTCTACTACGCCCATAATCTCACTTGGTGGTGCTGGAACACTAGCCCAAGACTCCCCCACGTCTGTAGTTGTCCTCACTTCCACCACCGCAACCCCCTCGTCGACCGCCACGCAGTCCTCTTCCTCAGGGTATGTAAAAGCACCCCTGATCAACTCCGAGTGCTGAGCCCATTTTAGCTTCTTTTCCAATACTGGTGCCGTTGCGGGCACGTTTACCGTCGTCGGTCTCGTTAGCGTCGCTGGGGTGATCGCAGTCGTCTTGCTCATCGCAAGACGTCGTCATTCCACCTCCTATGAAGAAGACGCCGAATATCTCGACAAGTCGCTCAGTCCATCCGTCGATCCTTCCATCTCCCACATCGCATCCGTGGATCACGGATCCTCCCCTGATCATACTCACTACGGCTCACCTCCGATGGCTCTTGCCACACCGCCCACCCTGTACTATCCAGACCACGCTTATGCTCTCCACCCCCAGGCTTTTTTGCCGGAAATGCACCCCCCACTAGGTCCGCAAGGTTATCCCTCATCGTATCCCGTAGTATCCGCGCAAGACTATGCTGCACAGCATATTTACTCCCCAGAGGGCTATAACACCACACATTACCCTTCAAACTCTCGTGGCGGTACCAACGTGCCGGATTCCCGCGAATTTACTGACGTAGAGCTGGACTCTGCTTCAGTGCCCCAGACCCAGACCGTCCTCCCTCGTGCTTTACGCCCATCCGTCCTGTTGACACCATCTGCTCCCAAGCAATGGGCAAATTCCCGCTTCTCGGTCGATTCTTTTTACGCCGGAATATCAACGGACACTCCACCGATTCCTGGGCAAGCTCGTTGAGCTTTTTGACAAGGCTTTCATCTTGTTTCTTGCCACCACGATTATATCTCGTCCTGTTTATGGATATTTAACTCAGCCATGTATTTTCTTCCTCGATTCTCATCGATTTGCTGGTGAAGGAGACGTCGATATACAAGTTTCTCGCGACGCAGACCGATGTTGTAGGCTTTCCGATGATATACACCAGCGATTTGGCCTTGTTGAAGTAGACCTTTACCTCCTTCGGCAAGCCACAAGACTCAGCGAATTACCGCCAGCCAGTAGAAACACGCTAGCACGTCCAGGGGAACTTTGTATGGTGTATGACTTGACTTCACGACTTGCCTCCAGCCATTCAGGTATCGGATAGGCTGATGATGGTGCTGGGGTGTGCGCTTTTTCTGTAGTTACGAGTTCCTCAGCAACACGAAAGCATCTGGCACCACATTCGGATAAAGCATTATCGTGAGTCTCACCGAAACCACGATGCTCCACCGATGGTTATTCTCCAGGTCCCCTTCCTGCCTGTTTGGCACAGCGGTTCTTCGCCGTACCCTCTCGACAAACGGCAGTACTGCTCAGGCATTCCTTCAGCCAGTGCCATCCAACCCCTCCATCGCCTGTCTGCTCCTCAATAGGCCACAAAGTAAGAACGCCATCTCCATGCAGATGTTACGCGTGAGTGCATTGGGAACCACGTTCTCAACGCACTAGCCTTATCATTGCCTAGGAGCTCCATGAGTGCCTGGACAACGTCAAGTTCGACAAAAGGTGTGCAGAAATCCTCACACTCATGACATCGAGCGAACGCATCCCACACACACAGTGTCCGCGCTCTCATAATACGCTCCTCGACGCCCGGCTCTTTCTGTGCTGGTGCTGACCTCATCGAACGACGCACCATGACGCTTATCCAGGTCAACAAGTTCCTCGTCGATCTCCGTTCCGCCTTGTTGGAACTCGAATCCCTGCCCATGCCAACCATTGCCGCAATAGACGGACCTGCGCTTGGTGGGGGCCTCGAGCTCAGCTTTGCTTGCGACTTGCGCGTTGTTGGTATGTAGTTTCCTCCACCGGCTTTTATGCTGGGTGCCAAGCATCACAGGCCGTGATGTTGCCAAGATCGGCTTACCCGAAGTACGCCTTGGGATCATCCCTGGTGCGGGAGGCACGCAACGGGCCGTCCGGCTACTGGGCTTGTCCAAAGCCAAAGATTTGGTGTTCACTGCACGCATGCTGACCGCCGTCGAGGCACTCGAATGGGGTGAGTATGCTACCCCAGCACGGTCGTTTCGTCCTCTGAGGCTGTCCAGGTGTGGTAGATTATGTCTCCACTCCTCCGTCTTCTGCATATGATCGTGCGCTGCAACTTGCGCAGGATATTGTCAAGAGCGGTGGGCTTTCTTAACACGTCGATGTAAGTCCTGTGCATATCAAGTATCTTTCATAGCACCCTTGGCTCTCCGGGCAGCAAAGCAGGCCATTTCACGTGCGGGGGACCTTTCTCTGGAATCTGGTGAAGATAGCCTTCCCCTTGTGTCCACATAGCTACTCACGACTTCCTCAGGTCTCGACTTTGAAAGGGCATCGTATGATCTCCTTCTTACTACCAAGGATCGTACAGAAGCCCTCGAAGCATTCAAAGCAAAGCGACCACCCATCTTTCGCGGGGAATAGCCTTGAATAGCCGGGGTCTGTATGTTGCAACCGCCGTTACATAACTACTACCACAGTGTCCTAACCACGTCCCGTGACGGCCTGAGCTATTCCACTCGGAATTGTCGCAGCAATACCATCTCCAAGCTTCAAGCCTTCTAGCTCCTTCATCATCATGCTCAGGCGCGCTATCTTAAAGCGGTCTTTGAGACCCTTGGTGGCGACGTCAGTAGCGGCATCATCCGTCTCCGCGTTCTCATTGAACCGATTCTCAAACTGGACCCAGTCGCTTCTCTGTGCTAAGTATGGCTTGAGGAGGGAAGAGTCTATACGACCGAGGTAATTTTCGGTGATATAGGAGCGTAAGATCTCGGGTCGGACAAGGAAGACGTTGCCTAGCTGTCGAATAAACTCATAACGTTCGGGGAGAGAAGGAACATTGAATGACACTACTGTGTCTTGATACGACTTGAGATCTCTATTGGAAACCGTCAGCTGGCCACATGGCACATTAATTGCGCTGACTCACTTCGCGAGCATAAGCCCCCCTGTCGCACTGACTGGGAACTTGCGCAAATGGTCTAAAAGGAGACTATTCACTCGTTCAGCTTGGCAAATCAACGGCGCCGACGATGTACTGGCCTGTGGAATGACGTGCCAATCTCAGTGAGGAAGATCTCGCGATTCTTGCCACTTAAAGATTGGAATGCAGCATCCCGAATCTTCTCCAAAGTCTCGCAGCAAGCAATACAAGGCTCTGTGTTGACTCGGGCAAAGGATTGATCGTCGTTACGAGGCTTGAAATCATTTTTCTTTTGTTTACCGAGCTGCAGAGATAACCAGGAAATGATAGCTGGGAGACCGGTTGTGGAAAGCTACTGGAGTCTTGGTCAAACTTACCATCTATCAGTCGTTGTAGTAGGTTGTTAGTGGCACCCTCGACACGACTGATTGCCTGTTGATTGAAAATAGACATCTCGCGTCGGATCGTTATGGACGCAGCCGCCAGTGGGAACAGGGCGATGTTGGTATAATGTTGCCAGAGATGACATATAAGATCGACGGTGTTAATCACACTTAAAGCTTGCAAGCCTGGTTCTGCCCTGGGATCAGCATATTCAATACGGGAATGTGCACTTTGTGTGACAGCGTAAACATCGGCATACTTGACAATAATCATTCGCACTCACGTTTCAACAGCAACTTCGAGGTAAGAGGTCGCAGTTGCCTCAGCTAATACCTTCAGTAAAGTGAAGGTATTCTTTGGCCTACGCATATGCGCGTTAGTGTGGGACTCGTCTGACAGGCAATCGAAATATGCTAACACGTCATTTTGGGCACTGAGCTCGACACATCGTCCAACGGCCTCAGTATGCCACCTCAGCATTTTTTCCGCCGTGTCGATATCAAGCAGACCGTCCTCCTCACGTACTGGTTCCTCGAACCTCTCGTGAGCACGATCAGTCATCATACTACCGAATCGCATGATGGCAGCCGCTGCCTGTGCCGAAGTAGTAGACGTGGCTGTTGTTGATGTGTTGGCAGCAGCGGCACCCAAGCGGTCTACCATACGATCAAACATGGTCACCTTTCCCTTTTCTCTCTGTGTTTTCATCTTGGTGCAATGTGCGGGTCGGCAACGAGGTGAAAAGATAACGCTGGACTCACATGAAATTGCGTGAAGCCGCTAAGAAGATTCGCATAGAGGTCTGTCAGGCTCTTGCTTTCGTGATCAATGTATTTCTGCCCCTCAGTATATGGCATGAACAATTCCTCCATAGCCGTTTCTAGCATTGCGGAGACCGTCGTCGTAGTAGCGCCGTGGGTAACAGAAGGGGTGCTGGTAAGTGAATTACGGAACCCAGTAGCCCCGAGCGACGGGGACCGGCTAGGGGTGAGGGAGGGCAGTTCATGCTTCCTCAGGTCATCAACCAACGCAGAGGTCTCAACATGGATGAGTTGCAGTATTCGTAGATATGCTAACTCTGACATGGAACTCCCCTTATTCAGAAGTTGTTCGACATATTGTTGAATCTATAGAATCAAGTCAGAACGATCAACACCAGGCAGGGAGTACACGGAAGGACGGACTGATTGCGCAAAGACACGCTGCAGGAATACCTGCATGACAAGAGGGGGGTTCGGGAAGACTGCTTGCACGATTTGGGACTCCTGTGCCACCGTTGCTCTAATTTCTCCAAAGAGTTCAGTTAGACCTGACTCGGCTCGAGGAGCGTTTTCATCCGCGTTCGAGATCGTGCTCCATCTGTAATACAATGTTGGCAAAGCAAAAAAGAAAATAAGAGGAAGAGATGAATTATACAAATTATCGCTATGATCCACATGCTCCCGTATCTTGTTCATGAAAAAGTCGTGCTGGTTAACGTATACTTGCACACACGATGTACCGCCGTTGAAATCCAAGAGTGTTTGAGCACAACGCTGTCAGATGGATATGAGGCAGTGACATGAACAATTGGTCGTATCAGAATGCGACAAACATGCATCATCTTTGGGTCGCCTTTGCGATAACACTTGTCGAATAGATAAAGCATATCTTTCTCAAACTTCTCGCAGTACCTGTCTAGGTTCTCTCTTGTCTTCAAAATCGTTAAGAACTCAGAAAGGGCGACAAAGATGTCACTGTGAACACACCTTCTCTGAAATTGGTAGATCCACCTCTTTGGCTACGATCGTTAGTCGCCTGAGGATAACAGCTACTTCCTCTCGACCTCCTTTACTTTCCTTTTTCAAAGTGTCGAGACGCGTCGTATCTCCGCGGGAGAATTGGTTATAGTAGTCAATCAAGTCATGGGCTGCCTGCGCTCTCTGTCGTTCGATATGGACCGACTCAAGTTTTTCACCTACTCAGCATCAGCATGATGACCTGTGCTGAGAGGCAAGTGCTATACCTATCCGAATCGCTGTGCGCCCTACTTCGTTTAATTTGCTCTCCATCGTCGAAAATGATGACCCGACACCCTAACAAATGCGCTGTTGCTCACCTAATGAAGCTGAGGAAGTAGCACATACTTCAAATCCTCTATTCAAATCAGCCATCTTCTTCGAGTACTCTCGTTCTGAGATGCGCACACTCTTCTCGAGCTGCTCCGTCTTTGTCTGTACTTCCTTTCGAATCGCTATCAGACGGTCGACGGCTACTTCAAATGTGCGGATGAAGGGTTTCGGATCGAAAGCTGCAATGAAACGAGTCACACAACGGGGGCGACTTGGGTGGATCGAACGCACGTCCAGAAGAGGTCTTCGACTGAGCAATCAACCTCTCCGATACCGAACATACGAAGTCCTTGACGTCGAACTTCCCCTGATAGAAAGTATGAGCGAGGTCTGAGAACAGGACACCACGCAAACCTGAAATGTATTCAGGGTAAGTTGATCTTCGACTGCGGGGTCGAGCTCGATTCGATCAAATTGTTGCATCGTCTCATCGAGTGGAGTTGTAGTGTGCTCTAATGACTTGGCCGAGACATTCATGTACTTTGTTTTGACATGTTGAAATCCAAAGGCCTTGGACTACTCCACCAACCGAGAAAATCGTCCGACCCATGGACGCACCTAATCAACTCGAAACCCTGTTCCAATTTTTCGTGACAGACGCGTCCAGCATCGCTCACCTTTCTTTCATCCTGGATCACCTCTCATCATCCTGCCTCACCCCATCCTCACATCTGCAGAAATGGATAACCCGTGTCACCTTATTGATGCATTCAAAAGATCCCGCAGCACGTTGGGCCGCCATATGCATCGCGTACCGGATGTCGTCCTTGTCAAACTCGGTACTCATAGACAATGCCCAGCCCTGGGTTGGCATTGTATTCCCATCCTTGTCGGTTTGTTGGGCATCGCATGTAGCATTTCCTTGTTTCCGATCGCTCATACACAGAAACCTGAACCTGCTCCCATCTTAAGGACGTCCATGCGATACTTGAGCCTAGTTCTCTGTGCTGCAGGACACAACCTCGAGTTTCAGAGACAAGTCGCAATCCCTGTTGTTCCCAAAGTGAGCTCGGCGCTCCTCACAATCGGGGAGAGGCACAATGATCAAGATATCAAGGTAGATTCACATATCTTTGTGGACGCTAGGTGTTCACCACTTGTCAGATCCTGTCCATACAAACGCTGGCACAATTAGTACCACTATATCCTTCGTTGCACAGAGCACTCAGCCAGAGATTGTATGCGCTGTGTCATCAAGTGTTCACTGGTTCCGTACGGTATACGACGGAAAGCCTTCTCAATGCCACTGCGAATCTTTACGCTGTTTTACACTCCATCGGAGGAAAAGCTGGGGGTGTAAATATATGGCGGAATTGCCTGGACGAAATCCTGCAGTTTTCCTGGTCTGCTTGGCTAACCTTGCGGACGACATTCCCGACAAGTGCTCAACTGAGTCATAGGACCGTAGGGTTTCTGTGCTCAACCGACAGCAAACTACCTGACACTCTCTTGTACTCCAATACAATGGCTGATACTCCTTTGACAATAGTTGCACACAACTTCAATAGGCTAAAGTGCGGAATCAATGCAATTAGCGTCCTGCTAAGGTGATTTCAAAATTCCAACTATATGTGCCACATTATCTCATTAGCGTCACAGATTACCTACTAATCGTCCCGTCAGAGTGCCAATAGGACATCTCGCAGCCTTTTGCTGGTGCATGTTGGCAAGTACTCTTGATGAAGAGGTTAGTCTTAGGAAAACCGCATTGAAGCTCACTCAGACTGCTTTAGGTACAGACTTTCATTGATCCACACGTTAGAATTGCTGAGGCTGCAGTGGTGCCACAAATTTGGATGCAAGCTTGCTGTGTACTTTCGTGTTTGGCCCAAGCGTAAGTTCAATGCCTTGCCTTGCACATGCACCTATTCGAACTCCACTTCTCAGCACGCAGGGATTGTTGGCCCCCCACGCATCGAGGCTGATCCTGGCCATCTCGTCTCACCTCGAAAAGGATCTTGAGTAGTGCGTAAAACACTTGCTAGGTACCCTTACAACTACTCATGTAAACCATAGCCCCCAAAGGCATGCATTCCTTCGGTGTGCCTACCATATACTTTACTTTTGCCCTGTTATTGGTGCTGCACTCGGGATTAGCCGTCTCTTGAAGGCAACTATCTCTATTATATCTCCTCTTTACCTCCATCACCATCAACGACGTATAGAGATGGATTCAGGAGCCACTAGTCAGCAGAGAGCAAGTAAAAAGAGGCGACGGGAGTATGAAGTGGACAACGTGCTTTCGGCAACCCGTGTGATGGTCTGTACGACGATCGATGAATGTAACACATTGACCGCAGCCCTAGATGGTGAGTACTTTGATGTATGTTCAGATATTTGGCTGCTCATAAACCATCCTAGTTGTGAATGAATGTATGTTGAATGCAGAACTTGAGCCTTCCACCCGCTCTCTTGCAAACCGAGTGCTTTTGTCCATCCTATTGTCACTTCCTTCAGTACCGCCCTCAAGCCTTTCATCCGACCCTACCTTCCACAGGCAGGTGACCAGGAAAGTTCGTGATATATGTGTTGAAAGTGCGCAAGGAATCTCGCATGTAATGAGCAAAGCCACTGGCCTTGTCCTCCGTTCATTGTCCTCTGAGGTATGTGAGTCCACCCCTAAAGTGGACTCTTCGAAACACGAAAAATGCACAGACCTTGACGCATGACAAACTCCATCCACATGTTGACCTTCTGTTGCATCCCCGTCGACCACCATTCGTTCGCACCCTACATTTCATGGAATCTTTCTTGCTGTCGTCTGCAGAGGAATGTACAGAAGAAACGACAGTCCGTCACTCACCAGACCTGGCTCTCGTCGATGAGGAAATCCGCGTTGACGCGTCCAAGCTACAAAACCACTCTAACCTACTCACCCAGAGTCCTCTGGCGCTAGATCGGCAAACACCCCTTGATCCACTGCAAGAACGAGCATTGCCAACTCCCATTAAGGTGCATCCGAAAGCCACAAATGATGCCAGTAGTAATACACCAATGGAAGTGGTTGCTTTACCTGTCCTCCCTGCAGTACTGCCATTACAGGCCCTGCTCAACGTACCAGGTGGATCAATGATCTCTCAAAAAAGACCTGTACCCGCTGTATGTGCAGCGCCAATGGTAGTTGATGAATCTGACCACGAAGAGATACCCGCTATTGACTTAGACACAGACTCAGATACCTGAAGTAGTCACTAGTAGTAGATGTTTTGACCGTCGTCAGGCATGTTATTATCCAGCTATCTCTCGATTCAGGTCAAAGTCAGATTCGCTGTTTCTTGACTCGAAGAGATCCGGCTTGGATGGTTGAGTCGGCACTAGCATCGTCGTCGGAAACTTCTGCCTGTGACAGGGCTATGGGCTTCTGAGCGAGATTCTGGGTCTTTCCGCCGTATGAGCTTACTGAGTCGTAGTACATCTTGAGAGATCGTACTTACCATGCCTAACAGTGAGTCCACAATCATGTTTTCAGGATCAAGTGACTTGGCACGTTCGAAAAAGATCTGAGCGCGGTCGACCATCTCGCTGTCGATTGATTGTACATCGTCTTCGCTTGCGGATCCAGGCTGAAAGGTGAGGACAGAACATATCCCCGCGTAGATGTGAAGTAAAGCATTGTCACGGTAGGGAAACGAAGGTAGACAACTAGTATTGAGGTGTCGTGAGCAACGGTTCGTGGTGAGAGACTTGAAACTCGAACAATTCCAATTCGTTGAGGGCCTCTCTATGTCTTCCGGCCACGACATACAAGTGGACGAGCTCACACAAGATTGGTTCCCTCTGGTATGACGATTAGCAAGGCAATGTGTTGTATTCCGGCATGTACGAACGTCTTCAGGAAAATGCATCATCATCGTCCGCAGGTAGTCGATCTTCGTTTGGATGTTTTCTGTTCTATGTGGAGAGCGGTCGAGAAGTCCAGTTGCGAGCATCCATGAGGTTCTCCAGTCAATTTCCTTACACCTTGCGAGAATTGCCCAAGCCTGGCGAGCACGGTGGAGATCGCCACGCTGGATGCTGAGGTGGAGTACATCGTAGAGCCGCCGCAGATGCACGCGACGAGAGGTAAGAGGCAAGATATCGCCTGGTGGTGAGAACAGGAATGTATGGATGCTCGGCGGCATTGGCGATGGGTACCGAAGCAGCGCTTCAATAATACGGTGGTTGTTTATTCGTCTACCTGCCACACGACATATACATTATCTTTATCTCTCGCTCGACGCTAGAGAAATCAGGTATTCGGTGCAATGCAATCCTTGGATGATGACTTCAGCTTCAGTTCGTCAGTATGGGGTGTACCTACGCCAGCGCCCTCCTTGTTGTCTCCACTCCCACCTCCCCCGCTGTCCTCTTCCTCTCCCGCCGCATCTCACGACCAGCTCGATGATTTCGATGACTTCCACACACCATTAGAATCCAAGACACCCTCTCTTGCGCAGGATGATGACTTTGCAGACTTTGGGGACTTTGGTGAGGTAGGAGGCTCGGATATTAATTTCACTTTCGAGGAAGATACGACGTTCAACGAGGAAGTACAAAGATCCGACTTGTCACAGCTGACCTGGAGGTCCCTCCGTTTAGATCCAATGCCTTCTGTGCAGGACTTGAGTCTACAGATTGAGGAAGTCCTCGGTCCAGTATGGCCTGACAACCTGTCCAGTTTGACCAGTGACGAAGACATCAGACAGGTCGAAGGCATTGGTCAGGTACTAACTACTTCAGCAAGGTGTGCCGCATGATTTTTCACTCACTCATTTCATTCATGCATTGTAGCCGCGGGCTATATTCATCGCTACTGAACTCACCGCCCCTCATGGAACCAATCAACTGGGTGCGGTCTCGCATACGACAACAACACTTAATCGCCCTCGGGCTTCCCGTTAACCTTGATGAAATGCTTCCCCAAGCTACTTCCAAATCCCTTCCGCCCCTTCACATTTCGACTCGACCCGTGTCTGCTCCCCCAGGAGCCGCAATGGGTCCAATTCCTATTATACCACCATCCCGGAGTAATTCTCGAGCAGGGACGCGATCAAATACGCCTCAACTTCTCGCATGCTCTGGATCATCAACGATAGTGCAGCTGAATCTCGGCCCTAAGCCCGAGCTGGACGCAAAGAAAATAGACGACCTTTTAAGTCTCGACACAGGTGAGCCGCTACATTCGCCGTTTACACTCCCAACATATATCGTGACCGTTTCGCAGATCAACTAAACCTATTTCCGTTGACGAAGCTGGATAAATATCTCGCGGACCTACGCCAGGAGACAACGAACACGTCCTCGCTTTTGACATACCTTCTTCAGACGCGCGATGCACTGCAGCAGGACTCAGAGACGTACAATAGGTTGATCGCAGAGTTGGTAAACGAAGCTCAGAAAACCAAGTCCGGAAAAAGTAGGGCAGGGGTAAAGCGCAGCGGGACTTTGAGTTGAGATGACCATGAGAGTTAACTGGCTGCCTCACGTGATGTCATAATGTGTTTGTTACTCGAGCGAAAAGTTTATGACAAGCCAATGAGCCGCGGTTGGTGTCACAGAGATTAGAGAAGCTCTCACTCACTTGTCATGAACGTTGCTCTCTCGGTACCCACCAAGGTCTCAAGTGTTTCTTTCTCATCGCTCTCCACGGAGGACATCCGTAGGATATCCGTGAAACAGATACTGAATCCAGTACTCCTGGATGACCTGAATAGACCCAATGTAGGCGGTTTGTACGATCCAGCCCTTGGACCAAGTGATGAGAAAGACATGTGAGTTATCTCATGATTAGGTCTGGTTCTGCGGTAGCTGTCTTTGTACAGTTGCGCAACATGTCATCTCAACTACTTCACTTGTCCCGGACACTATGGTCACATCGAGCTACCTTCTCCTGTCTACCATCCTCTGTTCGTGGCAAACATGTATAATGTCCTCCGGGGTACGTGTTTGTTTTGCCATAGATTCAAGGCCCCTCGATCCGTGGTGGGAACAGTTTCCTTCTTTTCGCCGTCTACTCGGGTTGAAGTGCTTATTCGGGGTTTAGGTGTGTAAGTACATCGCCAAACTACGGTTGATGGAGCATGGTCTCCTCGAGGCTGCCCATGGCGTGGATGATATTCAAATCCAATTGAGGAGCGTCGATGCTACTGAAGATAGCCGAGATGAAACGGAGGAGGAATTTGAAAAGCGCCTCGACCTCTACGTCGCTATCCATCTTTCTCGTGCATCAAGCGCTAAACGTGATCATCACAAGAATGAACTTGTCTACCAGGCGAGGAAAGAAGTTATTCTGGATTTCCTAAGAATAACTATCTCCAGAACATGTCAGAATTGTCTAGCGTAAGTACTTTCTTTTGCATGACTTTGACCCCTTTCACTTTCGCGTAATAGACATGCATACACGTTCCGCCGGGAGGGTTTCACCAAGATAATAGAGTATGACCTCTCTGTTAAGCATAAAAATCGGCATAGGGCTATGGGTCTCAAACGCCCAGATGTCCTTGCTCAACAGCAAACTGCTTTGGGATATCGTCCAAGTCTGGATGGTCAATTGCTTGATGAAGTCGACGAGCCCT
The DNA here is from genome assembly GCA_038089275.1 of Pulveroboletus cf. rosaemariae. NCBI lineage: Eukaryota > Fungi > Basidiomycota > Agaricomycetes > Boletales > Boletaceae > Pulveroboletus > Pulveroboletus cf. rosaemariae. The sequence goes on along the minus strand of JBBPKN010000791.1, from coordinate 12,209 downwards.
CGGACTCTGAACCTGAAGGAGAGCTGACCTATCCAGAAGAGGAAGAAGCGGAGGTTGTGTCTGAACATTCAGAAGAGACCTTGCCCAAGTCAGCCAGCGGAAAAGTCAAAACTTTACGCGGACGTAAAGAAAGGGTTATGGCCCCAGAAGAGTGCCGTGCTCACCTTCGATGTCTATTCGAAAACTGTCCGGTTATCTGCGCCCTTCTGTTTGGTCGACACGGTCCTCTTGCTCTGCTTTCACGCCACGGTCTATCATTAACCTCTCCCGACATGTTTTTCATGGAGGCACTGTTGGTGCCGCCAACGCGATTCCGACCCCCGTCGAAAGTCGGGGACGCTCTATTCGAGAATCCACAGAATGAGCTCCTGACCAGAGTTCTTAACACATCGTACCGTTTACGTGATTTGAATGCTGATCTAGTCGCTGCATCGATGAAAACCTCGACTGTGGATGAGGCTTCGCGCAGACGATTGTTAGGGCTGCTTCTTGAAGCTCTGATACAGCTACAGGTTGACGTCAACAGCTTCCTCGATAGTAACAAAAATCCACAGCCACTTCGTCAGGGAAAGCTACCACCTCCCGGCATAAAGCAGAGCCTCGAAAAAAAGGATGGCCTATTCCGAAAACATATGATGGTCTGTTTTACGAAATCACCATATCCCCACGTTGACCTAGTAAAATACTACAGGGAAAACGTGTAAATTATGCCGCGCGTTCAGTCATCTCCCCTGATGTCAATATTGAACCAAACGAGATCGGTGTTCCACCTGTTTTTGCTAGAAAGTTGACATATCCAGAACCCGTCACTCCTTTGAACGTCCATCAATGCCGTCAATGGGTAATAAATGGGCCAAAGAATTATCCTGGTGCTTCTATAGTTGAGTTTGAAGATGGACGCCTACAGTCACTGGTGAATTTCTCCTCTTCTCGTGCTTGTAGTTGACTGAGCCAATCTTGCGTCAGGATAAAATGACTAAGGAACAACGCCAAGCCATTGCTGATATGCTTTTTACACCGCAGGATGCGAGCGGTGGACGCAACGGCCTTTCCACAAAAACCCCATCCATCAATAAAAAAGTGTATCGCCATTTGCAAGACGGTGACATCTTAGTCTTGAACCGACAACCAACGTTACACAAGCCAAGTATGATGTGTCACAAGGCCCGCGTTCTTCAAGGCGAGAAAACAATACGCATGCATTACGCAAACTGGTTAGTGTCTTCCGTATTGTCTCTTGAGTTTTTGCTTAAATTTCCTTTGTAGTAATTCCTATAATGGTATGCCTGTGTTCACAATCTCCGTATTACATCCTGGGTCGTTGATATATTTCCCTGCAAGCCGACTTCGACGGTGATGGTAAATCTCATCTACTCGATCGCCTCTAAGTGCTAAAGTCCTTCAGAGATGAATATTCATTTTCCTCGTAAGTGGACTGGCCATCCTGTCTTCTGTCTTTTTTTACGATCGTTCCTAGAGAACCCGGTAGCTCAAGCCGAGGCCAGGTTTATCGCTAATACAGATAATCAATACCTTGTACCCACATCGGGGAAACCTCTTCGAGGCTTAATACAAGATCACGTCGTGGCCGGAATATGGATGACATGTCAAGATACCTTTTTCTCCAGGGACGAGTATTTCCAACTCCTCTATGGGGCTCTCAAACCTGAGAGTGGCGAATCATCATCTGATCGTCTCAAGACCCTTCCGCCTGCCATATGGGCGCCAAGGCCCCTTTGGACAGGGAAACAAACAGTGCGTCCGATTCTCTGTCAATCCTTTATATGTACTCACGTCGACTAGATTTCCACTGTACTCTTAAACATCACACCTAGTAATGCCGAGGGATTGAACCTCGAGTCCACTTCTAAAGTCCCGGGAAGTCTCTGGGGACAGGGGTCCTTAGAAGACAAGATTGTTATTCTTGACGGTGAACTACTTCGTGGTATCCTTGACAAATCAGCTTTTGGTGCCACAGACTACGGCCTCGTGCACTCTGTGCATGAGCTATATGGGCCAACTGTCGCAGGACAACTCCTCGGTGTCCTCAGCCGTTTGTTTACAAAATTCTTGCAGCACAGGGCCTTCACTTGTCGTATGGACGATCTAGTATTAACTCCTGATGGGGACTGCAACCGAACCAGCATCTTGCAGAGGAACGCAAACCTCGGCACGGAGGGGGCCATCGATAACTTCCCTTCGTTGTCTAAGGTAGCAGAAGAGGATGTTCCTACTACTCTTACCTCTCTCCTCGAAGACGTTCTCCGGGACGATAGTAAAATGGCAGGTCTCGATGTGACCGTCAAAAGCAGGCTGGCAAAACTCACGAAATCGATTGCCGATGCATGTATACCTTTTGGGTTACAGCGCAAGTTTCCTCATAACCACATGCAAGCGATGACACAGTCTGGTGCCAAAGGTAGTGCGGTCAACGCCCAACAGATATCATGCGCGCTTGGTCAACAAGAGCTGGAGGGCAGACGAGTGCCAGTCATGGTCAGTGGTAAAACACTTCCATCATTCAAATCATTCGAAACAAAGGCGATTGCTGGTGGATACGTAGCGAGCCGATTCCTAACCGGTATGAAGCCGCAAGAATTTTACTTTCACTGTATGGCTGGTCGAGAAGGTCTTATCGATACAGCCGTGAAGACGTCTCGCTCTGGGTACCTGCAGCGATGTCTCATCAAACACTTGGAGGGAGTTCGTATCCACTACGACCATACCGTTCGTGGTAGCGACTCTTCCGTTTATCAATTTCTATATGGTGGAGATGGTCTTGACGTCACCAAGCAGAAACACCTCTTCCAGTTCAAGTTTGTGGCGGAGAACCGAAATACCCTTCTCAACCTGTACCGACCAAAGAGCATTGCTGGCACGGTCAATGACGAGGATGCAGTGGCTTATATGAAGAGGGTGCTGAAGCGGTCTATAGCGCGCCCCAGCAAATATACCCCTGCCCCACGAGAGGAGATGGCTCCTGCTCTTGATTTGTTCACTCCTTCCCGCTATCTTGGAAGTACCTCAGAAAAATTTGCCGAATCCATCGAGGCCTATTTGGACTCCAACCCTCTGACCATCAAGTCAAAGACCTCAGAAGAGAGGCAAGCGATCCGGCACAGACAGCATCCCATGAAATCCCGATATTTCCGCCTTTTGATGAATGTTAAGTATTTGAGGAGCCTCGTTGAACCTGGAGAAGCAGTTGGTCTATTAGCGTCTCAAGGGTGAATCTCTTTCGTGATATTGTTGTGATGTGCTTACCATTCGGTCATTCGGCTAGTGTCGGCGAACCCTCGACGCAGATGACCTTGAACACGTTCCACTTCGCTGGTAAATGACATTCTTAACTACCTACATTTTCACTTATCCGCTTCGAAGGCCACGGTGCTGCGAACGTCACTCTAGGCATCCCTCGTCTAAGAGAGCTAGTGATGACAGCCTCCCAAAAGCCCAAAACCCCATCGATGACTATGGATGTCGTATCCGGAGTTTCAGACACTGACATAACATCCTTTTGCAAGAGAGCCAGTAAGCTCGTTCTTTCACAAATCGTCGACAAAATTACTGTCAAGGAACGCCTAAGCACTCAGGGTGATGCTCGTCGGAGGGAGTTCTCCGTCGATCTCTCTTTCTACCCGGAAGAGGAGTATGTTGAGGAATATGACGTCCGAGTGGTTGAAGTTCTTGCTGTGTTCGGGACTCGCTTTCCTTCGACTCTGAAGCGTGAGATACAGCTAGAAATGAAGAAGCTAGACGCAGACCTCAAGGGCCAGATAGCGCAACTCGGCAAAGGCAAGATGAGCAAGGAACCAGTCGCGGGAGAGGCTGAAGCTGATGCCGACAACGAAGAAGAGTTTGCCGAGAGGGCCGGAAATGCAGAAAGCAACCATGTTGATGCCGATGTCGAGGATACCAAGCGCGCACGTCAGAGGAAGGGACAAGCTTTCTACGAGTCTGATGAGGAGAATGAAGAGGAGTTCGATGACGCTGCGATAGAAGCTGTGTATGCCTCCGAACTAGAAAACGACACAGACGGTGAAGAGACGGGTGACAAGACACCGAGTACTTCCACACTTTGCGAACAGGGGAAGAGCATAGCGAATATGTTCGTCAATAATTTCCGCCAAGCTTCAAACTTCAAGTTTTCGGGATTAGGGTGTTCATTCAAGCTTGAAGTGAGTATTCTGCTGGTCTGCCACGAGTACCGTTTAACGAGCAATTCAGTTCCCCGCCGATTTCCCAAAGCTCCTCTTGGTCGGAGTCGTGGAACGCGCCTGTAGCAAGACTGTCGTTCGTGAGATTCCCGGTATTGCCGATTGCTTCAAACTTGCAAACGAGAAAAGGGTTGTCCAGGTTTGTCATCTTGCCGTTAGTTTGGAAGTGCTCTAAGTCCTGGGAATGCAGCTTGCTACCAATGGGTCAAATTTCCGTGGCATCTGGCAATTTGCGGGCGGAACAGGAGACGGCATTATTGATTACGATACCATCTACTCCAACGATATCTATTCTATTCTGAAGACGTATGGCGTGGAGATGGCACGCGCTGCTATCCTGCACGAGATCGGTGGGGTGTTCAGTGCCTACAAAATAGATGTCGATGCACGGCATCTTGAGTTGATTGCGGACTACATGGTAAGTGCATAGTCAGGGTTTGTGGTCAGGAAGTTGATAAATGACAGACCTTTGATGGTGGATACAAGCCCTTCAATCGAAAGGGCCTTTCAGCCAATCCGTCGCCACTTTTAAAGGCGTCTTATGAGACCACGGCTGCTTTCTTGTCGGAGGCTGCTTTATTTGGTGACTTTGATGACCTTTCAACACCTTCAGGTAATATTGTAGTGGGTCAACCAAATCTGACAGGAACTGGTGTATTTGATGTGGTCATGCCTGTTGCTTGACATTTTACCTGACCATAGCCTACTACAATATGTTTTTTCAGGAATACAAAAGCAAAATAGATTTTCTTTAAGGCTATAGTAGTAAGACAACTTTTTTTGTATATGGTACTGTTTGCTTAGTTGTTGTGAAGTTCCCTTTCTCTAGAACTTTTTTAAATTATATTCTTTCTTGCCAAGAAATAAAAACTTCTAGGAAGTGTTTTTTAATTGAACAAGATAGACAATTTAAATTGATTACTTTTTATAATGTAAAAGGAGGTTATATCTGCTACAACTTTGATCATAGGCAAATATCAAGAGATCAGAGCAAAGGAGGAACATGGAAAGTTCACTAATCCCTAAGAAAGGGCTAGGGCAAAAGAGTAGATAGTGATTCAAGGGCTTAGAAGACTAAGGAGTAGGCTTTAAGGGACCAAAGAAGGCCAGTAGCACAAGTGCTCAAGTTTAAAGAGACTTGAAACATTAGACTGCCTTATTATATCTACAGTACACAAATTAATACAAGCAACTATAGTAATGCAGTGTTAAAACTATACCCTTGTTGATTCATGAACAGAACCCTTATTATAGGGGTGTAAACTCCAGAGGTTTCTGGAAAAGGTTAAAAAGGGTTTTATTAATTAAACAGGACTTGGCTTTACCTTATGTGATATACCCTTGTACTTCATGGTGTTCTGATTTACAAAGGGGTTGAATATGGAGGGAAGAGCGATCTCAGCACTCAACATAAGGGACAGGCAAGACAAGAAGAGTCAAGCCTAGTCATGTAAAAGTAAAGTCTTACAATTCCTTCAAGGATATCATTTAGCCCTAGAGATACTCCAGAATAATCTGGAGGGTCAGAGGTTGAGCTGGATAGCTTGATCAGAGTAAGGACAAGGTCAAGATGGGGTATCTTTGTCAATATTTGTACTGAGGTACAAGATATAGGATTACAGTACTTATATCTTAGGGGGCAGAATTATTTAAGAGTGTAGCAAAATGAGACAGCTGCAATCTCAGAAGCAAAGCAAGTGTTATGCTAGGCCCAGGTAGGGACAGGCATAGACCTTGCTGGGGGAGAAGTGAACCAAGGGTAAGCTTTAGGACAAGTGAGAAGCCCAAATAAAGTGTTGTGCTTCAAGTAGTACCAACTACACTCCCAGGAGTGTGCTGAAGTCAGATGCTGATGACTATCTGGTTAAGTGCCAGGACACAAGTAGTGATTTCAAGTACATAGATACAAGGAGAGAGGAGATGTGAGGACTAGTGAGGTAATTGCAAGGTAGAAGTAGTGTAAGGAGAGAAAAGACAGGAAGTATGCTACTTTATAGTACAACTATAAGGTTTAAGTGGAGACTTAGTAAGGTAATCATGCTGACAAATGATGAGTAAGTTATCTGTATGGAAATGGATGGAAAGAGATGGAACAATTAAGAGTCAGCTGATTAAAAGATAGAAGGTCTGGGCAAAGGGCATAACAAGAGAGCAGTCTAGGCAGGACTAGAATGTGAGAAGAGCAAAATCTATAGAAAGAAAGATGAACAGGAAAGCATCTAAGGTATGTGAAGAGCAGAAGCTATGAGCAGAATAAGTGGAAAAAGAGAAGAAAAAGGGAAAAGAGGAGAAAAATGTAACATTACTCCCCTGCTAGGGGTGGAAGACTCATGACACCTCAGAAGGCATCATATGAGGGCCCAGGGGAGCTGGTGATGTTGGCCCAGCCAACCTCATCAATGACATTATTGTGAAAGTCATTGTTGGTATGATAGGAAGGTAGAGAGGGTGATAGAGCCACAGGAGGGTGATGGTATGATCCCTGTGAGTGGCAGGAGCCATGGGAGTGTCAGGAGGAGTGGAATGAGCTGTGAGAGGAGTTGCAGGAGGAGCCACAGAAGGAAGACAAAGTGGAGAAGGAGACAAGGGGGTCAATAACATGGTGTTAAGCAGGGCAATGAGCTTGGGTATGTCCAGGGTACTAGTGGAGGCAGTAGGGACATTGGTATAAGAGGCAGTTGATGTGGATGTGGCCCAAGCATCAGCAATGAAAACACATCTCATGAAAGTAAGAATGAGATGGGGAAAGGCAACTGTTATTGTGAAGGCCAGTCCACCAGGCTTTAGCACATTCAAGAGCAGCAATCTTATCATTGTCAAGAGGGGAAGAGGATGCAGAGGGAGTAGTAGGAGTATATTCCCTGGCAGTGGCCAACTTGTGCATATATCAGTTGAGGTCAGTAAGAAATTCACCCATCTCTAGTTGATAGGCAAGTGCCTTGATATTGGACAGGAGTTCCTGATGGATGGAGGTAATGAGGGCCTGGGCAAGAGAGATCTGATCATGAGGGATGCAAGTGAGGGCTAAGGCAAGAAGAGGAAGATGGAGGAGCTACATATATATTTGATAAAGGAGCCACAAGGGCAAGAACATGTCAAGACAGGAGCTGATGGGGATGGTGAGGCAGGAGTCCATGATATAAGTCATGACACAGTGGGCATAGTCAGGAGAGGGGGCACCTCAGTGAAGGGTGTGGGCAGAAAGCAGGAGGTTGACACTGAGAATTCCAGTGGACATGGTATCAATGGCTGGAGAAGGGACAGGGATGGGAGTAACAATGAAAATAGCAGGGAGAGAGGTTATGAAATTCTTGGAAGGAATCTCAGGAGTGAGAGATGACAGGGGAGAGGAGAATTGAGTATTAGTAAAAAAAGAGGAAGAAGAGATGAGTAATGGCTCAGCATGAACTTCCTCAACAGGAAGTTGGGATGTGGTAGCAGGAGGAGTATCCAGGGGGGTGTTGCAGGAGTGGAATCCTTGATCAACAGTGAAGGTCATTGTTACTTTCAAGGGTAAGGAGGTTTCTTGGTGGATAGATGAGGAAAAGAAGCAGATGGGGGAAAATGATGAGGGTAAAGGAGTTTATACTCATCCAGAGCAGACTGGGAACATTTCAAGTTCTGTTTCAGTTACCAGGAGTTGTCTTCTGCTAAGTACCCTTTTCATTGGATTAGATACTGGTGGTTACCAGGGGAGCCACAATATTTTAATATCCACTCTAATTTGTATTTCTCCTTGCCTTCTATAAGATCCAGAGGTGGAGCAGGGAATTTCTTCCCATATACATTATTTTCATAATAGAGTAATAACAGTAATACATGAAATACAGGGTGAATCTTTCATATGGATGAAAGATGGAGATGATAGGTGATTGGAGAGAGGACTTCTGTGATGGTAAAAGGTCCTTCCTGTTTGGGGAAGAGTTTTGGATGAACAATAGCCCATTTTAAATTTCAAGCTTCTAATCACACCTTATTTCTCTTGGTGAATAGGAAGAAGATGGAGCAGATGCAAGATGCCATCATCTGGCAGGCAAGATTGTGTGCAGTGAGGGCTTCATTGTGAGTGGCAAGAAGTGCCTTAGTGTGGTCAGCAACAGCAGGCACCAATGATTTGTCAATGATGGAAGGAATGGCATGGGGTTCATATCCCATTATAAGATAGAACAGAGATTGCCCAGTAATGGAATGGGGGCAGCAATTGTGAACAAATTCAGCATGGGTAATGAAATCAGCCCAGCCAGTGGGGTTAAAACTGCAGTAGATGCAGATGTATGTCTCAATTTCCTGGTTAACTCATTCAGTTTCACTGTCAGACTGAGGATGATATGCAGTGAAGAGGGAAAGGTTGTACTCAAGGACTTTCCAAAGCTCCTTGGTGAATGCAGAGGCAAATTGGGGGCCTTGATCAGAAATGATTTTGTTATAAAGACCATATCAAAGGTAGACTTTGTGGAAAAAGAGGGTGGCAATACCCTCAGCAGTAATGGATTTCTTGGTAGGGCAGAGAATTACCCCCTTTGTAAGCCTGTGGTTAACCATGACCAGCAAGGTATTAAAGTCAGAGAATGGAGGAAGGTCAGTGATAAGATCACAAGAGATCTGTTGGAAAGGGTGAGTGGCAGTGGAGCAGATAGAAGAGAGAGCAGGAGTAAAAGGGTGAGTGTTTGCCTTGTTCTATTGGCAAACAGGACAGCTGGCAATGTAGTTGCAGACAAAAGTGGCAAGACCAGGCCACCAAAATTCAGCAGAAATGAGTTGGTGGGTCTTGAGATAACCAGGGTGGCTAGCAGAGGGTGGTCATAACAGTGTTGGAGAATTTCATGACAAAGGTTAATAGAAGATGAAATAAAGACCCAGTTGCAGTATGTAAGCAACCCATCAGTCTTTCTCCAGTCAAAGGTGTGGAAATAGAGGAATTTCTCATCTGTAGAGGTATCCTGTCATTGGAGGATAAAGAGGTGGAGGGAGTCACCTTGTTGATGCTCCTTGATGTGGGCAGAGAGGTTAGCATCAACAAGGTTAACAAAGAGTTCAGGGGGAAGAAGGGTAACTTCCTGATTATCCTGGAAAGTGTCAGGACAGAGGTCAGGGCAGTGAAAGAGGGCATCAGGCCTGAAAAGGGAGGTGCCAGCAATGTGTGATAGTTGCAGGTCAAAATCAGTGATATCAAGAAGCCAACAAGCTTGGTGGCAGTTGAGCTTCTGGGGGGATTTGAAATATGTCAGGTTTTTATGGTCAGTGAAAACCTGAACAGAGGTAGAGAAGCTGAGGAAGTATTGCCTCCAGGCTTTCAGAGTGTGAATGACCACAAGAAGTTCATGATCATAGATATCATAGTTCTGCTCAGTGGCAGAAAAGGTCTGAGAGAGATAAGAACAGGGATGCCAGTCCCCATTTTCATTAGTCTGAAGAAGAATACCACCAGAAGCATAGGCAGAAGCATCAGTGGTGATAGTGAAAGGACAGGCAAGATCTGGCATCTGTAAAACTGGCTGTGAGAGGAAAATAGCCTTGAGGGAGTCAAAGACTTTCTGAGCAGTGGGAGACCAAGACCAGGCCATGGTCTTCTTGGTGAGATCAAGGAGGGGATAGGTGATAGTGGAGTAGTTAGGAATAAATCACCTGTAGAAGTTAGCAAAGCTGAGGAAGGAGCACACATCCTTGACTTTAGAGGGAGTGAGCCACTGGGAAATACCAGCAAGTTTAACAGGGTCCATGGCAAGCTCACCAGGATAAATAATCATCCCAAGGTATTTAACCTGGGATGTAGCAAAGGTGCATTTTTCCAGTTTAAAATGGAGATTGAGTTCTGTCATTCATTGAAGGACACTGTCACATCCTGTGCCAACAGATCAACTCTGCTACATCTCCAGTGCAACTCTGGTTGCTTTCACACTTTAAGCTGCATGTTTCCTAGTTCCCTTTACCTCCATCTTTTCCTATCTAATGATTGATTACAACTTTACCTATGCTAACTCTGTACCATTCCAATACAACTCTGACCTCACTTCCTGTTCCTGTTCCTTTGTGCTGCGCTTTTCCCTGTCATCACTTAGTTTCAGTTTGACATTATTCAACATTGTCTCCTCTGACATCTTCATTTGTATCCAGAATGCATTGGCACCTGCTTCACTTATAAGACAACTCCTTTTATATCTCTGTTCCCTCCTTAGATAATCTGCCTCCCTGAGGTATAAGTACTATAGTTCTGTATCTTGTACTTCAGTTTGAATATTGACCATAACATGATGTCATGATCCCCTCAGACCCCTCCTGCCTCATGACTTGATGTTGTACCTCTTGTTGGGAAAAGCCCTACAGCCTATCCTAAACCTCCAATAGTCTCTAACCCCTTTATAAATTGGGGCACTTGGTACCAGCATAAGGGTGCATCACATAAGGTGAAGCCAAGCCCTGTCCACTTTAAAGTATGTTGCAATGTTTATAACAGTCTATTCAAACTCCTGCTTGTGCTGGTACTACTATCATGTCTATTCATGTAACCAAAGCTCACTCTTGTGCTGTCCTAGATCAGTTCAAGAGTTTCTCTGCTTACTGCATACCAGGCTTGGCCTCACAGGCTCCTGCTCCCTTCCATTCATCCACACCTAGTGCTCCAGTTGATGAAGCTGTCACATTCCATGCCAACAGGTCAACTCTGCTATGTCTCCAATGCAACTCCGGTTGTTTTTATGCTTTAAGCTGCATGTTTCCTAGTTCCTTTACCTCCATCTTTTCCAATCTAACAATTGATTACAACTTTACCTATGCTAACTCCATACCATTCCAATACAACTCCATTGTTCCTTCGACCTCACTTTCTGTTCCTGTTCCTTTGTGCTGTGCTTTCCCCTGTTATCACTTAGTTTCAGTTTGACATTATTTGATATTGTCTCCTCTGACATTTCCATTCATATCCAGGATGCATTGGCATCTGCTTTGCTTATAAGACAACTCCTTTCATATCTCCATTTCCTTCTTAGATAATCTGTTTCCCTGAGGTATAAGTACTGGAGTTCTGTATCTTGTACTTCAGTTTGAATATCAACCATAATATGATGTTATGATTTCCCCCCCAGACTCCTCCTGCCTCACGACTTGATGTCGTACTCTACCCTAAAGTCCCTCAACTTACTCCACAACTTGATGTTGTGTCTCTTGTTGGGAAAAAAGCCCTACAGCTGATCCTGGACCTCCAATAGTTTCCAACCCCTCTGTAAATCAGGGCACTTGGTACTAGCATAAGGGCACACCACATAAGGTGAAGCCAAGCCCCATCCACTCTGAAGTTATCTGGAGTACCCTCAAAGTACATCAAAACATTTATAATAGTATATTCAAACTTCTGCTTGTGCTGGTACTGCTATCATATCTATCCATGTAACCAGAGCTCACTTCTGCACTGTCCTAGATCAGTTTAAGAGCTTCTCTGCTCACCACACATCAGGCTTGACCTCACAGGCTCCTGCTTTCTTCCACTTGTTTACACCTAGTGCTCAAGTTAATGAAGCCCCTGATGGTTACAAGGTTCCTCAACCTTCCCACACCCCTGACAACTGTGGTGCCCAGCCAGGAGTACCAGATGAATCTGGAGATGACCCCTCTAATGGGTATTCTGATATTTCAGAGGATAACCCTGAATCTTTTCCAGATCTGGAACCTATTCCCATTCACCATAACACTATCACCAATCTTGCTAGTGCCATCCATGGATTAGCTCACTTTTCCCATTGTACCCCTGAAACATCACAGCATACCAAAGTATGGGAACCAGAACAGTTTGACAGAACTGATCCCCAAAAGCTCTGCATTTTTCTAGTACAATGTGAATTAAATTTCCAGGATCATTCCAAAGCCTTTGCCAATGACCGAGCCAAGGTCACTTATGCTCAGTCCTACCTTAAGGGCATGGCATTGGAATGGTTTGAGCCTGATCTCCTCCTTACTGAAGACCCTGACTTCTACCCCTTGTGAATGGACAATTATAAG
>JBBPKN010000790.1:0-28569 GCA_038089275.1 Pulveroboletus cf. rosaemariae | reverse complement strand
GCTGCTGTTGTTGTTGCTGTTGGTACTGCTGAGGTGGACTTTGGTACCCGTTGGATGAGTATCCAGACTGGAGGGTGGATGTGGTGAGATCTGGAAAGCGAGCGTGTGCAGTGGAGGGGTCACCGACGAAGGGGTTGTTGGACAGCTCGGCCTGAGGTGGTGGGCTGGCAGGACCATAGTGATTTGCGTACATGATCGAGGGGATAAGAGCCCACCGTGCCGCGTCAACATCCACACTGGATTATGTAATTATTGGCACTATGGGGCTTCTACATTCATTTGAGCTGGAGGATGTCATTGAAGTTGTCTATGGGAACGAGTAACCACTCAGCAATGCCCTCTTCCTCAAGGCTTACCTGTTGGGGGTCCCCTGATTATGGGGTCAGGAGCTGGATATCGAGGGCTTTGCCACTAATTAGATGCTCGTAGTCAACTTGAGCGCTACCATTTAGTACTATCGGAAATACTAGAAACTCGAGACAAAACCGAGTTCTTCCAATCTACCGGCACGATGAGTGCTATGCTACTAGCGTCGGGAATACCAGACAAGCGCCATCATCCCCTGCGCTCACAACCACAGAACCCTCCAGTCCGAGCGATGCACTGAGGACTGGTCCATGGTGGCCCGTATGCTCCTTGATTAACATGCCCGTCCGGACATCCCACGTCTTTAGTGTTTTATCCGCCGAGGCTGTAACAACCATATGGCTCTTTGGTGCTGGGAGTGTTAATACGCTCGTGATCGCGTCCTGCAAGTGCCCATCAGCCATCGTTCTCGCAGAATCCAATCAGACCGACCTCATGCACCAGAGTCGCACGCAGACGCATCGTACTAACGTCCCAGATGCATGCTTTACCGTCTGTTCCTCCAGATATAACAATCCCAGGACCACTTGCCGTCCCAGAGAGATCAATAAACTGAACTGCCTCGACGCTCTCTCCCTCGGTGTGCCCTCCGAGTGCTCCTACGACTTCCCCTTTGCTCAGACTCACAACTCGAACGCTCCCGGAGGTCCCTCCCACGACGGCCAATGTAGAGGAGGGGTTGACGGCCAAAGAAGTAATGCAATCCAAGTTGAAACGAGCATCCTGTGGAGTAAGCTTAAAAATAGGGGTTGACGAACGCGGGTCCCAGTAGATGAGAATCCCGTCAGCACAGGCCGTCACTATTCGTTTACCTGAATCAGACGGTGAAATATGTCAGGTTGACCGAGCCGTGTTTATCTAACGTACCGTCTGGAGTGAACTCGCCGCACTGAACCGGACCAGTGTGGCCAACAAATACCTGCATCGCATTTCCTGAGGGCACTGTACAGTGTGGTTAGCATAATGGTAGCCTTGTAAATTCAATTCTTACATTGCCATAACCATACCGTGGAGTCGTTTGATCCCGCTAGGAGGACTGTTCCCTTGGGATGCCATCGCAGCCACTAGTCTTTGTTGGTTCAGCGCCCCAGAGTCCCGGTAGGATACACACCATGACTTCGTCTGGCCCCTGAAGTTCAGTGAGGAACTCCCAATTTCTGTAATTCTCTTTTCCGACTCTTCTCCACACCCTGACCTTTCCGTCCATACCCCCCGTCGCGATCATTTCCCCATCAGCACTGAACGCTGTATTTGATACACTATCTGTATGTCCCGTGAGCTTGGCGACAACTTGGCCGTCGGTAACGTTCCAAATGTATCCTAGATCATCCTCGCCTCCCGATGCTGCGAGAGGTTCCGTGGGGTGGCACGAGATCGCGAACACGGATCCATTGTGTTCCTCGAAACACTGAAGAGATATGTCTTCGATCTCTTCGCCGTCGGGTAGGTCGCCTACGTGATCGGCAGCTTCGTCATCGTCATCCATTGGTATATCGTTGTCGACCGGTACTTCTATGTAGATGTCGCCCTCGTTGATGAACGCCTCGCCATCCTCTTCTCCTGTGTAGTTTTGTTCTGCCTCGCCCAATGCCATCTGGTGGTACCTGCGTTAGACTTCGTGCAGGATAAGGGTAAAATACTTCTAATATATGTACCAGCCATGTTGGATGAGAAATCACTCACAGGGCTGAGTCAACGCTGAGCAAGAATATCAGACCCAAATCTTCATGACCCCGCATATTAGTGCGTTCACGTGACACAGGGTTGTCACTGCAAGCCATTATTACCTTCAAGGCTCTGCTCGTGTTCCGACTCCAGTAAATGCCACCATTTCAATGGATACTTGGTGCGTTTCCAGACAACGATCTATGTCGAATACGCGTGCAGATGCTGGTGAAATCATCACCCGACGATGCTGACTAAGCACTGCATTTGCTCCACGTCAGTAGACCAGCCGAAACCTAGCAACTCTCCATCGTCCTATCATGAGGTTTTCACCGTCGCTACTCTTTGCTAGCTTATTGGCGGGTGTTTCTGCATCAAACGTACTTGAACTCGGACCCGACGACTTTGACTCTGTGATTGGAAAGGGCAAGCCCGGTCTCGTGGAGTTGTAAGTTTGTGTACTCCGTGAATGAGGATCACTGCTCCAACACTGCTTTTTTCCCTTTAGCTTCGCACCGTGGTGGTGAGTCTGAATGTGTTTCGCTGTAGTTCAAGTTCACCGTCGTACGATTTTACAGTGGTCACTGCAAGGTATGCAACCCTTTTACGTTCACTCATCCTTATCTAAATGGTGTATTCCTACCATTTCAGAACCTTGCCTCAACCTATGAACAGCTCGCGGATGCATTCTCGTATGCAAAGGATAAGGTTATTATTGCCAAAGTAGACGCTGACGGCGAAGGTCGACCCGTCGGCCAAAAATATGGCGTCACCGGGTTCCCCAGTAAGTGGTCGGTCTACTACATGTTGAACGCCGGCCTCATCACTCGTCTAGCTCTCAAATGGTTTGATGCCCAAGGTAACGTCGAAAGCTACGAAGGCGGGCGGGACTTGGATGCGCTCGCCTCTTTGTAAGCAGGGCATTCTCGCAAAATGGGGGTCGTTGGTTATTGAGCATCATGCAGCGTTTCAACAAAGTCTGGTGTCAAATCAAACATCAAACCGCCGCCGCCGCCTGCGACCTTGATCCTGGATGCTCACACTTTTGATGACGTCGCACTGGCAAGTCTTATTAATGCTCTCAATTTGCTTATGTGTTCAAACTTTGCCAGGATGAAACAAAAGATGTTCTCGTCACATTCACTGCCCCTTGGTGTGGGCACTGCAAAAATTTGAAACCAACCTATGAGGAAGGTAGGTTACTACTTGTTTCACGCGCTGGCTGAGCCCCATTTTTTTAATAGTGGCCAAGGATTTCAAATCCGAAAGTAATGTGTGTCTTGCATTTAATTCTACATCTCATATCGTAGCCTAACACCGCCGCGCAGTGCATCGTAGCTAACATCGATGCCGATGCTGCCATGAACAAAGAAATCGCTGGCCGCTACGGCGTTGCGTCATATCCTACCATCAAGTTCTTCCCTCGCGGTGGCAAGGAGGTTGAGAGCTATGAAGGAGCACGCTCCGAGGAAGGGTTCGTGGCCTTCCTGAACGAGCGCTGCGGTACTCACCGAGCTGTGGGCGGTGGCCTCGACGATGAGGTAAGCGCATTCCCCTTCACTATGCATTCCAAGGTTAAATGTTTGCAGGCCGGACGTTTGGCTGAGCTCGACGCGGTCACTCAGAAGTTCCTTGTGGCTGCCGGAGATGCTCGCGATGCAATTTACAAGGAGGCCAAGGCATTGTCAAACACCCTTGGTGCTACATCCAACCATTATCTGCGCGTGATGGAGAAAATTGTCAACTCCGGCGAGGCATACATTGAACGCGAGTCTCAACGGTGAGCCGACATTCCGGTGTCTTCCATGTGTGATCTTGTGAGTCCTCTGACGTGTGTGGGTAGTCTCGCATCGATCCTCAGCAAGCGCACCCTGGCGCCCACGAAACTGGATGAAATCAAAATCAAAGCCAACATCCTCAACGCATTTATTCCCCAGAAATCGGAGACAGTTGTCAGCCGGGACGCAGACGAACTATGATGTGTTTAATCGCAGCGTTTGTCGTTAATCTGTCTAGGGACCTAATAATAATATGATCTTGCATGCACACGAGGATCACATACGTGAGCTGACACGAGGCAGAATTCGTGGACACGATGCAGGGACGGCATGTAATTTCAATCGGAACTTGGCCGCATGTGTCGACTGCTCGGATTCAAAGCGTGGGTGTCTCGGTGATCAAGGGGAATCTCAGGTAGTTAAAGGAGATCACCAACCACCGTGGCAGCCACCTGCTGTCCAGCTTGGACCACGAATCCTTACGGATATACAGCGTGGCCAGCAAACAGTGACCAAATCCTGACCCACACGCTTTTCAGCCATGTTCGACGCTGATATCGATGAACCATTTGTACCCTCCCCGCCTTCTGATCTCGTGGATTCGACTTCCGACACGCAACAGACTCTCCAGCCATCCATTAGGGGCAGGACAAACATGCTGGATATCCCTCGACCACTGCGCGCGGTGCGCTACTCGATGCACAAAAAATTTTGGGCACAGACGTCCAACTGCGCCAGAGGCATCAAAGAGCCCCTTCCCTCGTCTTTACGTCTTGTGACGTGGAACATCGACTTTGCGTCAAAGGGCCCCAAGAGACGGCTCGCCGCGGCGCTCGACTACATCCGACAGGATGTATTCAGATGCAAGACGGCAAGTGGACACCCCGAGCCGTGCTGCATCCTCTTGCAGGAAGTGTCCATGGTCGCGTTCACGCTTATCCTCACCAACGAGTGGGTACAACGAAGCTTCCTCGTCTTACCATCGTCGACAGAGAAGTGGCCACACGACGCAAAGTACGGGAACGTCACACTGGTGTCGCGCACGATTCCTGTGTGCGGGGCCTTCACCATCGACTTCAGCAGCTCGGAGATGGGCCGCAACGGGCTGTTCGTGGACGTCAAGTTAGCGGTGCCAGCGCCACGGCACGCACCGCGACTTTCAGACGGGATCGTGCAGATGCGGATCGCCAACACACACTTGGAGTCACTTCCGCGGGGGTCAGGTGCACGACCGGAGCAGTTGCGTATTATCGCCGAGTCGTTGCAGGAGTATGATTTGCATGGAGGGGTCGTGGGTGGCGACATGAATGCGATCGGGCCTTTGGACTCGAGGATCCCGGAGGAGGTGGGGTTGACAGATGCGTGGCAGAGACCGGATGAAGACGAAGATGGATTTACATGGGGGTATCAGCCTGCGAGCCAGTACCCCGCTGCAAGACTGGACAAGATTCTGTGGGTGGCACGGGGAGGGCTGGAGATTGAGGAACCGGTGCGATTGGGTGTTGGGGCGAGGGACGGGTCGGGGGAGTGGATCAGTGATCACTTTGGGCTGGTGACCAACGTGCATGTTGTGCGACAAGACTGATGGAAGCTGCAAGTGGCCAATTCCCGTTCGGGTAGGGCGAGAAAAGGGATTATGAAAAGATGCTGCCATCGCTTAATTTACGACGGCGCTGCTATATGCTCTTGTTCGCAGTCGTGTTCTACGTCGTCAGGGAGGGATATTTCTACTCGACCCAGCCGTTGTCGTTGCTGTGATTATAGCAGGTGATGCGGCGGTAGACGAGTCGTCGGTACGGCGGGCAACAGATAAAATTGGCTCTCACGTTGGATGACGTAAACGCGTTATAGGACAAATTTGGGCGGAGACATAAAATGGCGCGTTTCCCATCCCAACCGTTTCTGCAGGTCGTCCCTCTCAACCTCTGCCTCTCTCACCCACGACACTCCCGTCATGAAGGCCGTCCTTGCCTCCATCGCTCTCCTTGTCGTCGGCGCTTTCGGCCAGAACTCGTACACAATCAACACTCCGTCGGTTCCCACCCTTGCATGTACTCACCTATCCTCACTGTGTCTCGTGGCAGTTCTAATGTCGTCGAGTGTGAACCTACTCTGCTTACGTGGTCTGGAGGATCGCGTGAGTCCTCTTCCGCGTCACTACCTTCTCTGGTGTTAATCTACTCTGCCCCAGCACCCTACTCCTTGGTATGTGTGACAACACATGTTTCGCCTGAGCTGCTAAACTCTACGTTACTCTTCGTTCGTAGACGTAAGTTTCTATCTCGAGCTGTCCTTGAGCCCCTCGTTTACTTGAACGCCAAATAGCGTTCTCCCGGGTAGCTCGCCCAACGGTGCTGCCATCCAGACCTTGGGTACTTCTCTCAACTCTACCTCCGTGACTTGGGTCTGCAACATCCCTTCTGGCATGTCCTTTCCCGGTTTGTCTGGGCGTCGCACTCAACTTTTACATAGGCACATCCATTGGCTTTACTCTGCGCGACAGCAATGGTAACCTTGCACAGTCTGCACCCGTCACTGTCGGCCCTGGAAGTAGAGTGTTTCCATCCTTGACTGATCCCGGTTGTTAACGTAGTTTGTAGCGTCAACCAGCTGTTTGAACTCTACTTCGGGTAGGCCTGCAACGTCTTGTAATACAGTTGCTGACGTGACGTAAAGTTGTTCCTGGTCCTACTGTAGCTTCTGCCTCTGCGGCTGCCTCCACAGGTGGGGCTACCACTACTAGCGCTTCGTGAGTTTATAAAAAGAATTGCGAACGATATTACTTGATGATGTTGCAGTGCTAGCTCTGGCTCTGGTACAACGGCAGCGAGCTCAGCCTCTGCTTCGGCAACCTCGGGCTCGAGTGGCGCGTCCGCCAATGTTGCGCAGTTCGGTGTTGCTGGTGTCGCTGGTGCTGTCGTCGCTGCTCTCTTTCTTTGATGCCCTTTGGAGATCCTCCAGTAACACCGAAAAAGGCCGATACCATCGATTGATTTTCCATACCAGACGTTGGTTGACTTTTTGCTTTACCTGTTGTGTTAGTGCTTCACCATACGTTACGCCAACTGCTGTCACGGAGGGCTTGATCCTCGACACGACATTTACGCCCGGTTTGATAGTATTTAGTGTCTGAAGATCTCGTGACGTTTCTTATTTTGGATCCTAGGAGGTGCTTGTTGTTCTTGTAGTACACGACAATTTCCTGCGATCTGAACCAGTCAATTTCACTTTTATTGGCTGGCCCCAGGCCGACTGAATGATGAGTGCGTGTTCATGTCAAATGACGTTCAAAAAACTCGGACATGTGACCATGCAGGATTCGTCTCAACGAACGTACGTCCATGTGCGGATCTGTCTCGCTTCCCCAGGTTGAAGGGCCCACCATTTGGCACCACGTCACGCTCAACTCCCGTCAGGGCGATACCGTATGTCATCGCACGTCGGCGGTGTCTGTCTCCGTCGTCTTTCAACATGTTTCACCGCGTGATTCCTCGCCGGTCCCTTTATCGCGAAGATGTAGTACACATGCATCTCGACTCACGCACCTACACACGTTGTTGAATCCATACTTCGACTGCACTACACGAACAATAAAAATCCCCCCACCCCTTGCCATTTACGGCGACGCGTCGGGTCGGGTCAAAGATGCCGCAAAACATGGCACCCCTGCCACTCTGTTGTCGCCATCGGTCAGACTCCAGAGAGAACTGCGCAGCTGCAACCACCACACGCACCGGGCCCACATTCATCCGAACGATCGGTGAAGTCGTCCCTCCACTGCACCCATCTCATCAGTAACAGTCATCGCCTCACGAGTGCGGCCAGATTCGCACCTATGACGAGGCGAATCATTGCTCATTACAACAGCACACCCTGGATGCTTAGAATCGCCTATACGAACGAATCCGATGCAGTTCCGATATAGAAAGTAGTCTTTCGATGGACCATATGCGAACTGTTTCCGGACAGTGAGCAAGCGTCTGATCTTTTCCGCAGTCGCTTCGTCGAAGCATTCTCCATTAGGGTACAGGTCCCCATAAAAGACGCAGCTAGAGTGTGGGTTAGAAGCAGATGGTGTCTCCGACGCTTCGATGAGGGTACCGCTTACGGAAAACCATCACAACGTAATAAGATCAGTGCATATGCCTGAACTTTAAATTTTGCGTCCACCTGACAAATGCCAATTAGGCAAATGAAAGGTGTTCGGACATGTTAACGGACGGACCCAACTCTCCAAGGATTGTCCAACTTGCTGCGTTGCCCCGTTAGTGCTGGTATAAGACGACACAAAGATGTGCCCCTGCTTACAGTGCTATCGGTCAATTGGTATTAGTGTGACTACGGTGGGCAAGAGATCTATAACCTACTCGTGATTGTCTACGAATGTGACCGCATCTTTTGGCCTAATTGCCACAAGAGAATTGTTGAGGATGTGTCGGAGATCATATGATGAGCCTGAGACACTAGCTCGGTAGAAGTTCTCGTGAAGCGGTACATCAAAGAAGGCTGTCTGTCATCGAGTTTTAGCCATACTGGCGAAGTAAAACTCGACAAGGGTTGTACCTGTCCTTGGAACGCCCGGACGTAGTGCAACATCCTCTTCACGCTGTATCCCACTGTTACACAATCAGATTGTAAGGCAGGAGACAATGCTAACTCTGAGGTCCAGTATTCGGCCACGACGAATAACCTCTCGCGATTTGGTGCACTACGGGCTCTTTTAATCTAGGATAAACAGAGTCTGTGAGGGTGTAGGGTTGCCAGACTTGCGTTCGACTCTCACAAACTCGGAGAGGAATCTTCGATCTATGTGTTTGATACCGTCCAACCTAAATCCACTTGCGCCCGTGACCTGGTGCGCGGTATCAGAATGAACTGAAGAAGCTTGCCAAGTTCAACTTCATACGTCGAGTATCCAAGTACCCCAAGCATATAGATCACCACACACTGCAGGATGCGATTGATCGATCTAGATGTTATTGGCAGAAACGATTATTAGCAACCACTCATGAGGTTCCATGCACACACGAACATCAATTCCAAGAAGATAATCATAGTTCCCTAGCTCGCTGTCGACCCGGCTCGACCAACCTCGGCGGTTCTTGCGCGATATGCGATAGATTCCACTAGTTTGAGTTAAATCATCCCAATCAAGTCCTGCTATGGCTGAGGGAGTCAAACTGAACCTTTGTGGCGAAACTAACCTGAAAAATGTTCATAGGTCCACTTCATCCGGCTATACTGTCATGAAAATGTTACTCGCTACTTGCTTCGAGCCAATGAAGCACCGCACTCACCTTTCCGTGTCGCCCAGGAAAGTCAAAGGCTGTCCAACCCTACTAGAGCTAAAGAACACTGAGAGGGGACACTATCTACATACTCTGATTTCACGTTCGGGTTCCAGAACACGGTTACGGTCCTTAGGATCCACGCGCACGGCTGAAAACGTTTCTGACCTGTCAGCACCAAGTTTATGCTGATACACACAAGGGTGAGAGTCGGTTCAACACAAAATCAAAAGGGAGTCACGTTGAGCACAGCATCGATGATGATACCAATGTTGCTTTGACGAGCTGCAGAGCAGGCATCGAGAAGCTCAGTACGGGTGCCCCACCTGGTTGCAATGGTCCCTTTCTGGTCAAACTCTCCTATGTCCCACTAGGAAGTGCAGCGAGCCATATGGATGAAGCGGAAAGACACAATCGTACGGTGGAATCAAACATACCAGGTCGTAAGCATCGTAGCCTTGCCCATGCTGTCACACCGTCAAAAACAGGCACGTCCAAAACAATGCAACCCTGACCTTGCCATGCATTGCCTTGTTTGGCGGGGGTAGCCAGACCTGTGTGAACCCGAGCTGCGTGAGACGAGGCAGCTCATTCTCGAGATGTTTCCACCAGCTCATGTTGGGATGTTGGGCGTCCCACGTGAAGAACTGGATCTAGTCGCCTGTTACGCACTGAGTCAAACGACCCTCGAAGTACGAGACTAACCATGACTGGATTACGAGAGTTCTCTTCTGGGCCCAGTCGCATACGAGGTAACGAAGCACTAACGAAGCTAAGCCGCAAGCGGTCGATCCACGACAGGTTGGTTGCACTCATGTTCAACGTGCAAGGCCCCTACGAAATGGCAAGTACCTTGGCCAGGGGTTATGGAAATTTCAAGCTCCGCTTGATACCTTGAAGCTGGTTTTCTTTCCTTCATCCGAACCGTTTACCTGGTCACCCACACGCCTTCGTTGTTGGGTATGCGTTCCGCATATCAGTAGCACGCGGGAGCCGTGCACTACACGGGTTGGCCTATAGGAGAAAGGCCACTATAATCGCTCTGATCACGACTGTTCACGTTGAGCAGAGTTTCATGACTTGGCAACATGCCCACACGCGGGCAGGACTGTAATGCGCTACACCCTCTCAAATATATCGACTACATAACATGTTACACTATATCTTCAACTTGAATATCAGTAATATCTACCCTTTGTCCGCTCTTCCTAATCGCCGGGGAACGACATCTGTCTCTTTCATGGGTGAAAGTTGTCTTGGTATACCCAACTCTTCCCCAGTCTAACAAGGCACAGGTGTCAGCGGCCATTCCACGTCGAGCAAGAACAGTCATACCTGTCCCAGTGCATTCCAGTCGAATGTTACGGGCTGCGAACCTCCAAACAGATTAATCTTCCGCTTTTTCTTCTTTGGTCCAGCGTCTATCGCTCCCGCTGCAGCGTCTTCGGAATCCTCCTTGGATTCCGATGACTTAACCTTGGCCTTTTGAGGGGGATCTGGCGAAGTGCGTTTCTTGGACTTTGCCTTCTCCTTGACCCTCGAAGCCGCCTCGTCGGTGTTGTCACTCGGAATATTTTTCCTCGGCTTAACGACCTTACTTTTCGTCGGTTCCATCGTTTCTCTCTCCGCCTCCGTCTCTTTCGTTTTCCCTTTCTTGTGTTTCCCTACTTTTTCGATTTCGACATCACTTCTGCCACCATCGATGAGTGTTACCTTTTGTTTGCCCTTTGCTTTCTTACTTCGCTCGGGTACCGCCGACAGAACAGGAGGGGAATCGAGGATTTCGATATCGCTATCCTGAAGTTCTGGTATAGGGTTAGGTTGCTTTACGGGGCGTGGCTTTGGTCGTGGTTTAGGAGCATCGACAAGCCCATTGGGAGAAGGTGTGGAGGTGGAGGTCGGTTTATTGGACTTGTCTTTGACTCTGGCTGGCTGGGTGGAATGTGCTGTCCTCAGCTCTTCATCTGATTGTGCTGGTTCCGAGGGATGGGTCGTTTTCTTGTTCGATGACTGATGAATATTGAGTGTATATAAGCAGAGAAATGGGAGCAAACAGAAACGTACTTTAGGCTTGGAGGCTGTGGACATTTGCGCCTGAAGTTCGATGATTCTCTGCCCCAAAGTAGTGATTTGGCCCTGTGCGTCAGTCAACCGAGCCTCTGCCGTCTCTCGAGCCGTTGTTTGTTCTTGAGCTTCTACCTGTTAGATGATTGCTCTAACAAACTCCACGAGCCACAAACACAATAAAGTACCTTCCACTCCTCAAGAACTCGCTTGAGTTTCTCAACTCGGTCCCTCTGCTTCTGAAGTTTTGCTTCAAGTGTGTCGGTTTCCCCAGCGCGCGTCTCGAGTTCGTTAATACGTCTTCTTGCCTCCTCAAGTTCTTGCTCGAGCGCAGCCTTTTTCTTCCTTGTTTCTTCGGCGTCAGCATCCTCTGCCTTCTTCAAGTCCTGCCAGTTAGTAAGTTGCGTGCGAAGTTGCGTGCTTTCATCCTGTGCAAGCTCGAGAGAACGCTTGAGGGAAGTAGTTTGGGCCTCCAAAGCGTCTCGTTCTGTCGTGAGACGAGCGAGCTTAGAAGTCGTTGCTGTGGACGTTGCAGTTGCGTCTGCGTGAGCCTCTCGAAGGCGCCGGAGATCATCCTAGGGACGCGATAGAACCCTCATAACAAAACCTGAAAGAATACTCCAGTGATGAACGTACCTCAGCCTGTTCACGCTGTCTGTGCGCAGCCTGTATCTCCGCCGTCTTCGACTTTACCTCGTCAGCGAGGGCTGTAGACCGCACCTTTAGCTCTTCTGCGAGCTTCTCGTAGTGAGCCTTCACCTCCATCGCTTCATCTAGGAGCTCCTTATCCTGTTCAATCTCTGCCTCGACCTCTACCTCTCGTGCTTGAAACATGACGATCTTGTAGTCCCTTTGTAATCTTCTGAGATGCTCCTGTCTCGCCACCTGCTGCATTTTGAGCACAGCAACACGCTCGTCGTGTAAAGCACACGCGACGCGGTACTGCTGTATCCGATGGCACGCCTGCATCGTGTCACATCCCTCAGCCCACGTCTTCCTCTCATTCATCCACTTCTGACGTTCATTCGTCCATGTCTTGCGGTCCCCGCCCCAGGACTCACGCTCCGCGGTGAGCGCAGTAACATCAGCGGCAGACTTGGAGAGATCCCCATCGAGCCTTTTGATTGTTTGTTCGAGCGAACGATTCTTCTGGACGAGTTCGTTGATGTGCGCAAGCTGCGACGCGACCATGGTTTCCTGGGGAGTGGCGGTCGAGCCGGTGGCGGTTGAGGAGGTAAGTATCGACGTCGTCGCTGTCGCGACGGGAGTAGAACGCAGCGGCGTTGGGCCACGTCTTGCAGGAATTCCCGAGGAAGGCTTTGCTAGCTTGGTTGGTGAACGCGTGATCATCTTGTCAAAAAAGACAAAGGGAGAGGGAAAAAACTCAAGAAAGATGTATTATACCGCCTGGAACGCGTTCACAAGGTAAACGTTCTCTACGGTGATGGTCGACTAGACAATCTTTGTAGATGGGAGCAGTTCGATTACGTAATCAACACATTTAGGACCAGCAAAGTATGACCTGTCGTGTTCCAACATTCAGTAAGCACATTAGATTTTAGCAGAAACAGAGGTCAATGGAACTCCTGAATTGTTACACTCATAGGGCCTTGTCTGAATGCGGTTTATTAAGTGTGTATCTCCCTACTTCATCTTTGTTTGCCTATGAATGCCCCAGCACGGGCATTGGTTTATATGCCGCCTCCAGATATTGGATTTCTTCGTCTGACAATTTCACTCCAATACCCGCTTCAACTAGTCATCAGATCATGGAGCCTGTGACCATGGCCAGTGGGAGACGTACCGACGATGTCGTGAAGGTTGACTAGACTAGTGGTACCAATAATAGGAGCAGTAACGCCTGCAGCATATTAGGTGAACAGGCTGCACGAAATATGTTAGGACTGGGAATAACCATCCTTGGCAAGGATCCACGCAATCGCCACTTGTGCCATGCTTATACCCCTCTTTGCTGCTACTTCTTCTACTCTGGGTATCCGTGTGAACATACAATGAGTGACGTAGGTCAACCTAGAACACACCGGTTAATAATCGTTTCATACGATGGTGCAGTCGCGTAACTTCCAATGAGCCTAGTACGAATCAGAAACAGGACGATTCAATCTAGAGAGCATGGCTTTACCAATCAATTTGACCTCGGTTGGTCTGTTGGCCCAGTGGTCTGGTAAGCGCGCCACGAGCCAGTGGAGACCAAGGGATTGATCCGACACCAAACATCTTGAGAGTGGGGAACATTTCCCGCTCTTCTTCACGGTACAGCAGATTATAATGGTTCTGCATCGAGATAAACGGCGTAAGTCTATTCGAAATCGCGTAATCTGCTTTGAGGCCGATGAGCGATGCTCTTGAACCCATGTGTCTCTCAATCCTCACTTTGCATCGCCTGGACTGTGAATCAAAGCGTGAGCGTAGACCCACGTTATGCAATGAAAAGCGTACACTGGTATGCCCAGCAAGAACTCATGCCAATGTAACGGACATAACCCGCCTTGACGACATCATGTAGGGCTTGCATCTAGATCAATCCAGATTGGAACCAAGTGAGATTCACAAGACCATGCTGTGCACTTACTGTTTCTTCGATTGGTGTCTCCGTGTCGAATCTGTGGCCTGTAGGATTATTGATAAGAACCAATTTCCGCACCTGCTAGATGCTCACATTGGAGGAGGTCGATGTAGTTAAGTTGAAGGCGTTCCAGACTCTTCTGCACGCTTGCGAAAATATGTTTACGACTCAAACCATATTGGTTCACGTAACCGTTCTGATCTGGATCCCTTCGACCGGTGAATTGATTGATGTTGTATTCGCGGCCAACAACGTTGTAAACCTGCCTGAGAGACTCGAATTCATGCCCTACTCGACATACAAGATACAACCCACCTTGGTCATCACAACAATTTCATCACGAGGTAGGTTGAGTCTCTTGATCACCTTTCCCAGGATGATCTCCGAGTAGCCATTCGAGTAGGTCTAGAGCAGTTCAGATAATTGGAGCAAGACGTGACGGGTAAACGTACATCAGCGGTATCAAACGTCTGAATTCCAGCTTTGTATCTGTGCAACTCTCAGAGTCAAAGATTGCGGCGATTAACCATGTTGATCATGGCACTTACGCTGCCTCGATCTGTTCAACAGCTTCCTCCTCTCCCAATACCCATTCCTGCCACCCCTTGTCGCCATACTGCATGGTTCCGAGGATGATCCTCGAGACCTTTAATCCAGAACTTCCAAGCCTCGCTGGTGTTCGCCTGATGTTAATGTACCTCGAGCTACTGACTCGGCCAGCTCACTGTATGGAACCTTTCTTGTAGAGGTCATTGTAAGCTAGTGCTGATGGTAAGCAATACGATTTGGATTCAGGGTCGTGGATCAAGATACATCATGCACGCCTCGTTCATATCCGAGAACTTTCACTGGCCTATTGATTTATCAGCACTGTCTGTATGGTAACAGCTTTGCACGAGGTTCGTGTGGCAAGCTGCCAAGCAAGTGATGGTGTGGGGTGTGATTCCGGTCTTCAGACGCAACCTCTCGTGTGAAAGCACCAAATCGACGGCCCCAGGACGTGGAGGATATCGACAACTTTGACACTACTGTATATCCAGACGTGGAGGGTGGAGCCGGTCACCCAAAGATTCTTACTACTTTAGGACCTCACTTTCTTCCGGAGTACTCGCAATCGCAGACCATGGCACCACCGACTAAGCTGAGACCCCATCTCAATGACCTCTTGCAGAAGAACCTCGAACTCGAGCACGTAGTCGCCGACCTGCGCCACCAACTCACACAGTCCTCCGCGAAGTGGGCTGACGAGCGAAAGACGTTGGCGGTGGGATGTGACGCCCTGATGGCATCCTTTGCGAAACTTCGTGCGCGACTAGACATTCATCCCTTGGATTGGGGTGACTCGGAGGGAGAGGTCGAACAGAACCTCGATACAGGGAGGCAGAGCGAGGAGACGGGGGAGGCTGATAATGGGGTGCTTGAAACGGAGAGAGATCTGGGATTGTCGGTGGCGGAGGATCTTCGGGAAAGGTGTCATGCTCTGGCTGCTGAACTTCAGATAAAGGAAGAAGAGTTGGATGAGTCTCGGAGAAAACGTGAAGCAGCTGAGGTGCAGTCTGGGACCTTTACATCGATTGTCTAATACTACCTCTTACTGAACGAATCTTTCAGGAGGAACTGCAACGCGTTCAACAATCGCTGGAGTCTCAGAACGAACAGCTTCGAGCAGCCCTTTCCTCCACCAAGGGGCGCGCCGACAATCAAGTTTCCCCAGAACGCACGCCCGATGGCAACGTGACACAAGCTCCTAAGACCGAGCTGGAGGACACGCGAGAAAAACTTCATCTCGCAAACCAGGAGATAATCCGGCTGAAGCAGCTGTTGCAACAATGGCAGAAATACGGAAACGATTGGAAACGAGACGCTCAGTCTGCACGGGTTCGCGCGTCTGAACTAGAACTACGGGAGACAGAGCTTAGTGCGCGACTCAAGGCTGCTGAAGAGAGCAAGACTCTCCTAGAGGCTGAACGGAAAGAGACCCAAAGGCTAACCGGCGCACTTGCGGATCAAACAGTTTGGTCTCCATATTTTCTGTGACGCTACGATACCTATGTTCTTGTTTACTAGGCAGTCGTGGAGCAGCAACGTGCCGCTTGTCAAGAGTCTATCAAACGAGCCCAAGGCCTCGAGGCCAAGGTTGCGCTCCTTCGAGCTCAATTATCACCCGAGCAACTTGCCTCCTCTGACTCTGGGCAAGACCATACCACACAAGGACTATCGAATTCGGCACAGACTCCAACGGTAATAGCTGTTTATTCGTAGGTCTTAACATTCTGTCTCATACGCCTTTAGCCGCACTCGGATACGAACAACGCGAACGCCAACAAACGCAGCGAGATGATCGTGCTGAAAATACCATTTCGTGTAAGTGCTAGTCGACCATCTGATTGCTCGGTATACCTGTCTCATGGGGTGGACAAGTCCATTAGGAAGTCATCAGGGGAGAATAATAGGGCCCCGGAAGGGCTACAACACGTGAGTGGACAACATCCATGTGCATTCTTTGTCGGTTGCGCACATGGAAAGCTAGGTGTTTTCATCTTCACAGCAAGCTCCTACGGACCCGACCGCTGTTGTGGTCCCTCTGCCACAGTCAAGTAGCAACGCTCTGGTTCACAATCCTACTGATTTCGAACTCTGTATTCATACATGCAACCCACTCCCGTGTCGGAATGAGTCCCAGTCCTTTCTGTGGTCACGCAAGCAGGCTTCTCTGCCGCGTCATGCCCTTTCGGCA
Organism: Pulveroboletus cf. rosaemariae; assembly: GCA_038089275.1. Classification (NCBI taxonomy): domain Eukaryota; kingdom Fungi; phylum Basidiomycota; class Agaricomycetes; order Boletales; family Boletaceae; genus Pulveroboletus; species Pulveroboletus cf. rosaemariae. The sequence continues at coordinate 12,084 of JBBPKN010000790.1, read as the reverse complement.
AAGAAGCATCGTCGTTGTATGCCAGACTGTCCCGGCCATCGGCTTTTAATGATGACAAGTGCGGACGCTACGAAGGAACCTCGCAGTGCCAAGTGTCGCCCACCATCAGAGACAGAGCTAGCTCTGGCGGCAGAGGAGGCCAATAAAACACCTCCGAATGAACCAGCAAGCGAACAAGGAACCGGAACTGAAGGACCCAACGGGCGTGAAGGTTCAGGAGAGCCCGAGGAGCCCGAAGATCCTGACGAGGGATCGGCACAGGAGGAAGAAGTCATTCAAGAGAGTGGTGAAGACCAATCACCGCAAAAGCCTACTTCGACCCTAGGTAAACGCCTGCGGTCACGCCCGACAGATGGTGAGGAGTCCCAGCGCGTTAGAAAGCTAAGACCACGGATTTCCATAACTACAAGACCATGACACTTTTGAAACGAGCACAGCAAACGAGAAGTATAATAGTGCTTTGCATAGTCGTGTAGTCTCGGAATGTTTTACAGTAACTCCTGGAATGCAGTACAGTATATGTGTAACTGCATGTATTTGTTGGTACCCTTACGAACTATGAAGTGCGATGAATCCCTCGTCTGGTCCGAGCCTCCCAGTGCGTCTTCGAATATCTGGAGACATACTACCCATTCCACCAGCGGTGCGAGGGTCACCATAAAAATGGCCTGGCGGGATTGGATTGAATGTTGGTGGTTGATGCTGTGGGTGCTGTGGGTGGCGGGGAGACCCATAGGGGTAGTTGGCTTGAATCGCAGAGGCAGAAGGATTTCGGGCCATGCGAGGGGACTCGTGGCGGAAGTCCGGAGGCTGCATTGATCCCGGGCGTACGGGTGTTTGGATGTGGTCCTCCTCTTGTGGACGTTGCTGTTTCAGTACTTCGAGGAGTGGGGTAGGGTCGTAGTAGAGATCTGACCCGAAGTCAACATGGAACCTATCAAGCATCAGATGCTAGCACATGACGAAGTGCAGTGGTTTCACTAACTGCTGGGTCCCTACGTCCCATTGTGGTCCCCTTTGTGCACGAGCGGTAATCAACAGTGAATTCCATTCTGAGGCAGTTTCCTACAGCCAAATTATCACTGGTTAGTGTCATGCATCTTGTCGGAGGGGCAGACTGACGACCGATTGTGCCAGAACACCTGTCGGTGGATCGGTGTTATGCTGGTAACGCACGCGGGGTGGTTTCTTCGCAGACTTGTTCGCGTGTTCCTTCCGGACAAGATTTTCAACCGACAAGCTAAACTTGAGACCTATACGCTGAGCACCGTGTCGTGGAACCTTGACTACTAGAGTCTTGGCTGGTTTTCCTCTAGACATGGGGCGTGCATGAAATATCTCGTCGTGGCAACGAGGTTGTTTTCCAAGTAGGCTCGATATGGCAGTTGTCCTCGCTGCAGGGGCGTCCAGGAGTGCCGGATTGCCAACAGCCGGATCGACAGACTCGCAGCCAGCGCACGTCACCAACCACCACGGACAGCGAGCACGAGCAGCCGAATCGCAAGCGAATAGCGTGTGACGTGCGTTACGGTCTCAGCCGGATCACCAGCTTCAGGCAAGTGCACACCAGCACTCATCTCCATCACGGTCATGGCTGGTCCACGTCGGCACGCACTCTCCAGACACACCCTCCGCCAGCTCAAGTTCATCGTCCCTGGCGCCGTCGTCACATTTCTTCTCAACACGCACCGCATCCTCTTCGACATACTCTCTACCCCCGACGTCAGCCCAGGTGACTGGTCGAGGTGGGTTGCCTGCTCGTATGGTCCTGCTGCGATTGACCCGGAACAGAGTAGTCGCACTCCTTGCATCATGTCTTGGCGGGTTTGTGGTCCTCCTATTCCTCTATGTTTTGTTGGTGCACTGGCTCCGAGGGGTTGAGCCCGACGTGAGTTTTCAAGGTTACTGGCTGTGATGTCTACTTAGACCTTTAAAGTATCGTTCATGGCGGGAGTCTAGCGTCCTTTCCCACGTAATTCCAACTCTGACCGCTGCCATTGTTGCCGGTTGGTCGCTGCTTTCCTTCACGCTCGGAACGTGGTCAAGTTTAGGATACTTGAAGGGTACTATCGGAGGTAATGCCTACTTGTCATACTTTTGACGCTCCATTGATTTTGAATACAGCCTCCGGACTATACGCCCTTGTCCTTGGTTTGGTGGGCCTGCTACCCGCCCCAATGATCCGTCGATCATGAATATAGTTTATTTCAGACGTTCAACGGACCAATGTCTTTCCTGCGCTTCCCGAATGTCGACTTGGAACGCAAGCACGCGATTATTCATGTTTTGCCTGTATCTATTCCGTTTGTACGACTGTTTTCTTGATGTTGTCCCATACCGTGAGATCATGTTTAGCAGTATCCTTTTGTACTTGGACCCACCACTCATGTTATGCCCCGAGCTGCGAATTCATGTGTATGCATCACAAGGCTTTTGGATATTTTCACCCCACAAACCTGACGCTAGGAAATCCAACGTCGTGCTATCCGACGCAATCACCCACATCGTTCTTCGTGGACGGTCGAAGGCAGACATCCTCCCCCGACGTACTGTTTCTGTTGGAACACGACGAGTTCCATTCTTGTTTTCTTTCTGAGTCACATTCCTTCTTTTTGGCATCTCTGTAATAGAGTGATATACGGGGGGTCTTTTTGCCTTCCACGCTCCTCAACCCGCCGTGCGGCGGTGTTGAGGAGTGAGTATTTTATTCCTCAAGTGTTCCTTACTTTGCTTGCTCCACAATAGAGTTTTTGTGTCCCAGGTGTGCCTGTAATAAAATCTCCAACCCACCATGCAGCAGTGTTGAGGGAGGTTTCATGTCCTAGTTCTAATAGGTTATAAGGCCATTAGAATATTCTATCATTACTTAACAGTACTTTGATACACTTGGTCAACTTTGTCAAGCAGTCAAGTGCTGAAAGTGAACTAAGTAGATGTGCAAATTCCTTCAAGGTCACATTCAATGTAATATGAAGCTCTTAAGTACAGTGACCTTCAAAACTGTTGCAATATTTGACATCAATGCAGTGTATAAAGTGCATCACAATTACCTGTAGGAATTTCACTTAGCTTTGGTAAGATCAAATATAGTAGTCACTCTTGGCTATAATTCATCCCCCTAGGTCATGTGATTAAATTCATGGGCTCATGAGACATACTTCAATTAATTAAGGGTACTTATTGCAATGATTTTGCTGCCAACATAAAAATATGTGCAATTAACATATTTTGAGATGTTTTTATATAATCTATTGGTCAAGCAATGTACACAAAGAGTTAAATGGTACAAATAAATCCAAACATTACATTATCTCCACTACCACCAGTATAAAATCCCTTTTTAATTAGCAAATCACTTATATAGTGACTTGCAAAATTAAGTAAATGTTTGGTATTTTTGAAATGTTTGTTGTATGACAACAAACAAGGCCAAAGTCTTGGTGTATCAAAAGAAGAATTTGATTAGGGCTATCCAGTTCAAAAGGAATTATATAATTTAAAGAAGAAACTATGGAGATATGACCAATTCAAATCAAGAATGCATTAATTTAATTTTGCAAGTGAATATTAAAAAGATCAGAAAGTAGTATTTTAGTACTTGATATGGCCTTCTTTGGCCTTAATAACTGCTTGGATTCTTCTAGGCATACTTTCAAATCTCTGATAGTATATTCCTTCATACCTCCACTATTCTCTTCCATAACTTTCAAACTCCTTTTAGTTATGTTAAATACTTGAAAAGCTCCTTTTTAAAATGAACCCACTAATATTCAATGGGACTGATATCTGGAGATTGTAGAGGCCAGTCCAAGAGAGTAATATTATAATCTTTCATTTACTTCTTGGCCTTTTTTGAGATATGCTTGGGGTTATTGTCTTGCTAAAAAATAACCTCTTTATTAGAAATCCCACTTTTTTTCATGCTAGTGTTATGATTTCTCCTTTTCCTTCACTCTTTTCCTTGTCTTGTCTCTTAGCTTCTGCTTTTTGCATACCCCAGGTACTTTCTTGTTCATTTTACCATAATAGATTCTGCTCTTCTCATGCTCTAGCCCTGTCTAGACTACTTTCTTGTTATACCCTTTGCCCAGGTGTTCTATCTCTTAATCAGCTGACTAATAATCATTCTATCTTTTTTCATCTGTTTTCACACAGATAGTTTACTCATTATTTGTTAGCATGATTATAATAGTTATCTTTGCTTGAATCTTGTTAGATGTACTATAAAGTAGCATACTTCTAGTTCTCTCTTTCCTTATGCTACTTCTATCTTGTGACTTTCCTCATGGTCTTCACATACTTCTTGTTTTCATACCTAGTACCTGGAATCCACCTTGATTGTGACCTGGCACTCTCCAGTCTAAAGCAAGTTATTCTAATATCTGACTTTGGCACAGCCCTGCATCTGTAGCTGGTATTCTTGAGGCACAACACTTTGTTTATTGCCTATCCCTTGTTTATAAGACTTACCTTTAGTAGAGTCTTCCTTGTCCTTACCAGCAAGGTCTACATTAGTCTTTACCTGGGCCTAGCATAACAAAAGAAGTAGCATATCTACTTGCAGCTGCCATTGTTGCATGACTGCTCCCACTATTCCACTAAAACAACCTTTGCTATTTGACTTTCTCTAGGGTGAGCCTAAAGCTTTGACCTTAGACCCTCTTAAATCCACTTTGGAATTCAAGAACCCCTTATCTCTGGAATGCCCTTCCATATCAGAAGATATGCTTATGGATATCCTTGTTCCATCCCAGAAAGAAGTACAAGAAGATCATAATCTAGCACATGAACTTTTTTCTTCATTACAGATTCCTTGTGTCCTGACTCCACCCTCTTCTACTCCCATTTGACACTGGCCTGCATTTACCCTTCCCAGATCACCAACTGCTGCTACCATGTTGGGCTCCACCTTCACCATCAAGCTGACTAAACTTTGCCTTGGTGCTCCTGAGCACTTTGATGGTGACAGATTCAAGGCTGAGAACTGGCTGGACACAGTCCAGTTCTACCTCTTCATTAATAGCACAGTTTATAACTCTGATAAGAAGGAGATCACCTTTGCCCTTTTGTTTATGACCAAGGGGCCAGTACAGTTGTGGGCTACTATATACCAGAAAAAGTGCATCTCCAGTATCACTATTACCATAGGAAAGTTTTCCTATTTTACCTCTGTGTTCCTGAAGGTTTTCCAACAACAGAATACTGTGAATGCTGCCATTTATTGGTTGGCAAATACCCAGATAAAACAAGAGAAGAAGAGTGACTAAACATCCTCTCTTGCCAAATATACCACTGAGTTGCAGAACTGAGTTGTTACTGCTAAAATCACTGATGACAATGTACTCATTGGGTACTATGAAATGGGACTTGCATCCTATCTTGCCTGTCATATTCATAATCTGGATATGATCCCCTTTACCATTACTGAGTGGTATACAAAAGCCACTCACTTCCAAGGAACTATGAAGTGTGCCTGCTCTATAGAACAATAATGGAAGAATCCTTGCATGTTCACTTGGACCCCTTCCACTCCCCTGACCATAACATCCAAACTGGAGAAAGATCCAAATACTATGAATGTAGATGCCATAAAATGCAACAGACTAATGAATACAGGAAGAGCCTTCTGCATCAAGAACAAGCTTTGTTTCAGATGCCAGAAACCTGGCCACTTTTCAATCACTTGTATTGCATTTCCCACCTCTCTTTCCATGACAACCACCTCCATCAAGGACATCCCTTGAGTCAAGATGGTTTCTGCTGAAAAACTGATAATAAAGATCAAGGAGGTTAGTGATAATGAATCTAATAATAGGGTGGCCAGAGTAGAGATAAAAAAAAACAGAAGAAGAAGAAGGTTAGTTATTTGGGTTTTTAGAATGGAGTACTTCCTCTATACAAGGTACTCCCTTCTTCTCTTGTGTGCCTGTACTTGTATCTGCTTTCAAGAAATCCATGTGAATTCCTGTACAAGTATTTCCTGCATCTCATGCCAAGAAAGTTATAGCCACCTGTACTCTTATTGACAGCAGAGCATAGATTAACTGTGTTGATTGGGACTTTGTCAAGAAGAACCAACTCCCCACCATAAAACTTGCAGAGCTCATTATTATCTGAAATGTGAACTACTCTGAAAACAAGAAGGGCAAGATTACTTGAACTTGCAACCTTCTACTTTGTTTTGAAAAATTGGTTCTCCCAGTCTCCTGCTATATCATTGCCTGTGGAAAGGAGAACATTATTCTTGGATACTCATGGCTTTGGGCCACAAACCCCACCATTAACTGGATAGCCAACATGCTCACCATTCCAGACTTGACCACCTTGGACACAACCACTTATTATGTCAACTCTGTTCATAAATCTTGGTTTAATGGACTTCTTGACAACATCATTGTCCCTCACAATAAACTCCTGGTATGCTACTTGGACTATGTCACTCCAGAGCAATCTATCAATGATTTGCTCTATGACCACCACTCTAGTAGGATCTTAGATTGCTATTCCTCCTATCTCCCTAAGATTAACATTGCCAGACTCATTACTTCCACCAAGTTGGCAATTGAGGTCAAAAAGGCCAAACCCAAGACCACCCTTCCCTCTGAATACTCTCAGTTCTCTTTAGTCTTCTCTGACACTTCAAAAACCCTTGACCATCTTCTGCTCTCTTGCCTCTATGATAATGAGATCAATCTGAAGAACATGTTTGTCCTGAAGATAGGTAAGGTTTACCCCTTATCTCCTGAACAACAGGCCATGGAAGCTTTCATCAAAGAGAACCTTTGTGCTGGGAAAATCCACCCTTCCAACTTCCCTCAAGTTTCATCCTTCTTCATCATCAAGAAGAAGGATGGAAAACTCTGCCTGTGCCAAGACTACTGGTATCTGAATGAATACACTGTTCCAGATGCCTACCCTTTGCCTCTTATCTCTGACCTCATAGATAAGCTTTGCAATATGAAACTTTTCATTAAGTTTGATGTCAGATGGGAATATAACAATGTCTGCATTTGTGATGGACATCAATGGAAGGCCACCTTTATCACCCATAAGGGGCTCTTCAAACCCATGGTAATGTTCTTCAGTTTGAACAACTCACCAGCCACATTCCAGTGATTCATGAATGACTCCTTTTGAGACATAATTGTCAAAGGATGACTTGTCATCTATATGGATGACCTCCTTATCTCCTCTCCTGATGCTGATACCCATCAGGAACACACCTTCCACATCCTCCAATGGATGGCAGAACTTGATCTCCACCTCAAACTGGAGAAATGTACCTTTGCCATTTCCCAAGTTAAATACCTTAAGATAATCATTCATTCTGGTGAACTTGCCATGGATTCTGTCAAACTTGCCAGCATTTCACAATGGCCAACTCCCTTGAAAGTCAAGGATGTCCATTCATTCCTTGGCTTTGCCAACTTCTATAGGCAGTTCATACTGAACTATTGCACCATTGCTCATCTCCTCCTCAACCTCACCAAGAAGGCTATGGCCTGGTCTTGGTCTCCTGCTGCTCAGAAGGCCTTTGACTCCTTCAAGGCCATTTTTCTTTTACAGCCAGTCCTGCAAATGCTGGATCTTGCTCATCTCTTCACCATTACCACTGATGCTTCCACCTATGCATTAGATAGTATCCTCCTCCAGACTGATGAAAATGGGGATTGGCACTCCTGTTTTTATCTCTCCCAAACATTCTCCACTGCTAAGTAAAACTATGACATTTATGACCACAAACTTCTTGCAGTCATTCACACCTTGAAAGCCTGGAGACAGTACCTTCTTGGCTCCTTATCCCCTGTTTAGGTTTTTACTGACCACAAGAACCTGACCTACTTTAAATTCCCCCAGAAACTCAACTGTCATCAAGCTTGCTGGCTTTTCAACATTGCCAACTTTGACCTGCAACTATCACATGTTACTGGTACCTTCCTTGCTGGGCCCAATGCCCTCTCTTGCTACCCTAATCTTTGCCCTGATACTTCCCAGGATAATTAGGAAGTTACTCTACTTTCCTCTAAACTCTTTGTTAACCTTGTTGATGCTGACTTTTTGGCTTATATCAAACAGTACCAGATTGGTGACCCTCTCTGCCTCTCCATTCTCCAGAAACAGAATGCCACTACTAATGAGAAATTTCTCTATTTTTGCATCTTTGATTGGAAGAAAATTGACAGTTTGCTTATCTATTGCAACCATGTTTTTATTCCCTCCTCTATTAACCTCTGCCATGAAATCCTCCAGCATTGCCACAACCACCCCTCTGCCAGCCACCTTAGCTATCTTAAAACCTGTCAACTCATCTCTGCCAAGTTCTGGTGGCCTGGCCTGGCCACCTTTGTTCATAACTATGTTGCTGGCTGTTTCATTTGCCAGCAGAATAAAGCAAACACTTACCCATTCACACCTGCTCTCTGTTACAAATGAACAGTTTAGATGCACAAGAGTCATGTACTCATCATGTAATTGTGAGACTTCTATGCCAGATTGAGCCAAACCCTAGGCTATGGTCAGTCTTATCAGAGTATACCTTGACTAAAGGGTTAGCACAGGATTAGTCAGCAGATCTCAGATGATGGTATCTCCCAATTATATCTAAATGACATCTGATCTTGAATCTAGATTGATGGATCTGATCTGTGGCAGAGATTCAGATGGAATCTTCTCAGCCTTAAGGCTAAAATGCTATCTTTATATCTGTTGACCCTGCAGTCTTTCATTCTATACTTGGACTTCTCTTCCATTTTATACCCTTGATATGCATGGCCTTTAGTCATATCCTTTACCCTTGCTCTATGCCCAGTTGCCTTTCTAGTATTTATCCCTGGTATGCTTGGTGGTCTGTATACCATCCTAGATAGTATAAATAGGCTGTTTATGTAGCTCTTAGCTCCCCAGCTTTGAGCACTTGTTTGTTTAGACATCTAGTTATCTTAATAAGCATCCAGTGTTCTCCCATTGCTCCTCTGGCCTAGCTACCCAGAGTATCTTTCTTTTTCAAGTCCTATGCCATATTTAGGGTCAGGCATATATTATCTTACCTTTATTCTTTAATCAATACTGACATCAATATTGGCACAACTCCAAGGTTCACATCAGATTAGGGTTATAGCTCATCTGCATGAAGTATTATATCACCATTATAACACTTTCTCCCCTATTTGCTCCACTGTTACCTGCCCCTTCCAACAAATCTCTTGTGATCTGATTACTAATCTTCCCCCATCCTCTGACTTCAATGCCTTGCTGGTCATGGTCAACCACAGGCTTATAAAGGGGGTAATTCTTTGCCCCACTAAGAAATCTACTATTGCAGAGGGCATTGCCACTATCTTTTTTCACAAAGTCTACCTCTGATATGGGCTCTATAACAAGATTATCTCTGATTGGAGCCCTTAATTCACATCTGCCTTTGCCAAGGAGCTTGGAAAACTTCTTGAGTACAATCTATCTCTCTCTACTACATATCATCCTTAGTCTAATGGTGAAACTGAATAAGTTAACCAGGAGATTGAGACATACATCTGCATCTACTGTGGGTCCAATCCAACCAGATGGGCTAATTCTATCACCCATGCCAAGTTTGTCCACAACTGCCACCCCCACTTAGTCACTGGGCAATCTCCATTCTATCTTATAATGGAATATAAACTCTATGCCCTTTTCTCTATCATTAATGAATCCTTCATGCCTGCTGTTGCTGACTGCACTAAGGCACTCCTTGCAGCTCATGATGAAGCTCTTGCCACACATGATCTAGCCTGCCAGACCATGGTATCCTGCATCCACTCCACCTTCTCCCTATTTGCCAAGGAAGACAAGATATGGTTAGAAGCTTACAATTTGAAACAAGCTATAGTTTACCTAAAGCTATCTCCAAAATGGGAAGGACCTTTACCATCATGAAGGTCCTGTTTTCCATTACCTACCACCTCTGCCTTCCATTCACATGATTTCCATGTGTCACTGTTATTACCCTATTATGAAAATAATATTCATGGAAAGAATTTCCCTGCTCTGCCTCTGGACCTAATAGAAGATGAGAAGGAATATGAAATTAAGTGGATATTAAAGCATCAAGGTCCCCCTGGTAATTACCAGTTTTTGATCTGATGGAAAGGATACTTGGCAGAAAATGACTCATGGGAACCTGAGTGGAACCTGAAGCATTTCCAGTCCACTTTGGATGAGTATAAACTCCTCCATCCTTGCCATTTTCCCCCAGTTGCCTCTTATCCTCAAACCACCATTAAGAAATCCATTTACTCCTGCAAATAGCCATGACTTTCACCATTGACCAAGGCTTCTGCTCTTGCAACACCCCTCTTGACACCCCACCCACATTTACATCCCAATTTCCTGTTGAGAAAGTTCCTGCTAAGCTATTGCTCATTTTTTCTTTGCCAAGTAATACTTGTTGAAAAAAAGTATTGTGCAAAGCTAAGTGGAATTATAATAACCTATGAGAATCTCAGTAGATGTCAAGCTACTGAGGACATAAACTAGAAAATGGTATGAAGTGTACGCTCTATGCTTATGTAAGATTCACCATAAATGGAAAGCTAATGTATGCTAGTCAAGTTTACAACAATACTAATACACATCTCTTGTTTCCTTTTTCCTTTTTTGCTCCAGAGGAATTTGTAGCTTTGCTCCCTGCTATCACCATCAGCCCAGCTGTCATCACATCCATTCCCATTCCACCTCCTGCTATTGACACTGCATCTGCTGGAATTCTCAGTGTCAATCTCCCACTTTTTGCCCATGTCCTTCATCAAGGTGCTCCTATACAGGAGTACTTGCACTGTATCATGACCTTTATCATGGACTCCCATCTAATTGTCCCCATTGGCTCCCACCTTGATATGTTCTCCCTGCTCTGGCTCATTTACCAGATTTACATGCAGCTTCTTTGTCTGCCTCTTCTCACTGCTGCCCTTGCTCACATCTCCAATGTGTTAAAACTTTCCATCCTACTCAAAGAGACTGTTAAAACCTATACCAAGACAAGTATACTTTTAACCAGTTCCTCTTTTTTAAATGAAATCCTTGACACTGGAGATAGATTAGAACTTCAGGTGCTCTGAAGAATTCTGGGGAAATCTAGGAAGGGTTTCAATGGTCGAACAGGACTCAGCTTCACCTTATGGGGTGTGCCCTTGCACTTCTCCATTGTTCCAATTTACATAGATGTCGGGGTGGATGATAAGGCTGTCTCTATACTCAATAGAAGGGACAGGCAGGACAAGGAGAGTCAAGCCTAGTCATGGGGGTGAGGCTTTACAACTCCTTTGAGGATATTGCATAGCCTTGGAGGTATTCCAGAGTAACCCAGAGGGTCAGAGTGAGCTCAAGGGCTTGTACAGTGTGAGGACAATGATAAGAGGGTTCTGGTGTTTTTGTCAATATTTGTACTGAGGTAACAGATTATCAAAACCCAAATACTGCTACTACTACTACTAGGTTGGAGTTTATCAGAAGGGGATATGAGCTCTGGAGGTCTCCAGAGATTTCTGGAGATTTCCAAAAATGATCAAGTAGTTAAGTAGTAGGTTCTTTATCAAACAGGACTTGGCTTTAGTGCCCTGGCATAGCCTTAGTATTCTGATTGTGGCAGGCCAGAGATGGCAGAGGAGAGCTTGCTCAGAGCTCAACAAGAGAGATGGACAAGACAAAGAGTGTCAAGTCCAGTCTTAAGAAGTGGAGTTATCAAGACTTATAGAAGGTAGCCAATAGGCTGATCATAATCTCCAGCAGGGCTGAAGGGTCGGAGTGAGTTGGAGGATTCAGGTCAGATAGAGGTGGTAACAACAGTAAGGTTGTCACTTATCCCAAGTCAACATTAAGCCATAATGACTTTAATGCTGAAAACTCCAGAGTAACCCAGAGGGTTGGAGTGAGCCCAAAGGCTCAATCAGAGTAAGGATGATGACAAGAGGGTATTTCTGTTGATATTTATACTGAGGTACAAGATACAGAACTACAGTACTTATACCTCAGAGAGGCAGAACTATCTAGAAGTGTAACAAAATGAGACAGGTGCAAACTCAGAAGCAAAGCAGATGTCTAGATATCTAG